>JAVCKT010001973.1:0-25711 GCA_032273925.1 Rhynchotus rufescens
TATCATCAGCAAACTTGCTGAGGGAGCACTCCAGCCCTTCATCCAGGTCGTTAATGAATAAGTTGAACAGGACTGGATTTACTTTGACTTTTTTTTCCTGCTCAGTCAGTCTGTGTCTGGATTTGGTACTGTCCTTTCTCCTTCTACCTTTCTTTTTTTTTTATATATATTAATGGACAAACTGACAAAAAGTACTGTTTTCTATATATTCACAGTCATACATATCTTTACAAATAGAATGAAAAGAATGATACGAACACAAAAAGAAACTAGGGAACACCCAGGGAAACAAAAAATGAGCTGCAGTTTTAGCAATCAACACTTGTAATAGACTACATAAATTCTACTGTACACAGAAATAACAAGATATTCTTGAACCCTCCCAGTGATTAATTAGAAAGCCCGTCTTACAGATTTTTCTCTCAGGTGCACTAACCTTGCAGACCTTACGATTAAGAACTAATAAATAAATGCTTGGTTAAGCACAAACTGGTTGATAGGCAATGAAAAAGAGTGATGATCTTGGTTTTTATGCAAGACACTTCCCCTATCATGCTACCTTAGAGGACAAAATAATAGCAAATAAAAATAAAATTTTCAAATGCCTAGTATAATAAATTACTTGGAAAAGTTCATTACTACATTCCCAAAATTAATGCCAAAGAAAGCAACATGCAAAAAAAATACAGAGCTGGAGTTGCAATCAGTGTATATTATTTTTATAACACTTTCATATCAGCTGAGGCTAAAAAGCTAAAACTAAAACAGGAAGCAAACCTATAAAAAGAGATATTAAGCAGTATGAACAAGCCACGTGTATTTAGTGTCATAATATATCAGTATATTGACAGATAATGTTATATTTTCAGCATGCTTCTGAGCATCACAATGTGATGCAATTACCTTAACAGAGGACAGGAGATGGTCCCTTTAGAAGAAGCTTGACATTACATAAAATACAATGAAACAATTACCTGGTCTTATAGATTACCTGCCACACTAAATGCTATACATTTGCCTATGTATTGTACACATTATGGTAATAAATCATCCTTTTCTTTTTTTCTTTTTTTTTTTTGAAACAAATCTGATGCAATATAGAAACAGGAAGTTCAAGTTCAGCTAAAAGACAATAAAATTGGTCTTTTCTCTTTGCTTGGTTTTAAAATTATAATTAGAGTGGCTAGGAAGAGAAATAAATACAATTCATAGGTTTTGGAAAGTATTTTGACAGCACTGAGACTATTCCTGCTCATTTACTGATTTCTGAAGCATTTCGGAGATATTAACAAATTTCCTTTCAAGTACAAAATCCAAATTCTCCACTTTGCCAAGTTAACAAAGGAGGGGCACACAGGAGGCAAAGGAGAGGGTTAGTGCAGGAGATTTTCTTCCTACACAGGCCAGATAGGAGAGAGCTCTGCTTTAGAGTTATTCTGAAGATAAAAGGAACTTTGCCCCTCTGCTTGTTTCTTCTCTCTTTTCTCCCTCTTGGGCAATGGACAATATGAGAAAAAAGCACAAACCCTCCAACATCTGAAGCAGTTCTTAACTGGTCGGGTCTTGATGTATCCCATTCAGAGGATTCAAGGATCACTGCATGAGAGGTAATCTGACATTAAATAAAGGCAGAAGAATTCTCTTCAGAAAAAAAAAGTCATATATACAAAAAGTAAAACATATGCTAAAGCTTTAGAGTTAGATCTCAATATTCTTTCAAGTTTCTTCCCTATAAATAAGATACAAATAGAGTTGATAAAATAAGTGGGGCAGGCTTTTCATATCCTGCAAAATAGAATATCTGTCTGTGTTCCGAAACAGCATGAGATGTCAGATGTTAAGCACATCAGTGGGCTTTGGAAAAAGTAAATTTAAATAAGATATGAACTGTGCTGTGCACTGGTAGGAGGCACATAAATTAACTTGACCTGTCAGCTGAAAGTTGAAGGGGGTATGCCCAAGCTTAAATAAATCCTCATGCTGCTTTTACTAATTAACATCTGTAAAAATCTACCTACCCTGTCTAAAAGCACCCGTAATACTTCACTTAACCAGTTTAAACTTCATTATTCTTCCAAGTTCTTTTCTCAACCTGGAATTCAGTGGTAGAAGTTCTATTTTTGAATTTCTGCCATTGCTATATTTCAATCCTTGTGGTGTTTCTTAATTTTGAAATCCGCATTTTGACAGCTCAACCCTCTTGATTAATGCCTTGTAGGAACCCCTATACGGCTTGCCTGTAAGTGATCTAATTTTGTGCCGGAATGCCTGCGCCGGGACGTTGAACCGATTCACCACCCAGGTGGCTGCATTTGGACTAAATGAGCTGTGAAGAGTTTCATCTAGGCCCATCGCAGCCTTTCTTCGTGGAGCCCCACAGTATGCAGCCACTGCTACAAACATGATTTGTCACAACCCATCAATAGAAAATAAATTATTGCTATTCTCCCTTGTCAATGGGCTTGCCTTTGCTTCAGCTGGCCTAATGATTGGAAGCTCAAAGGGAACATTTCCAGCCTTTGTGGAGCATGATTATGACTGAGCACACTGCTCCCCTATGCATGCTGGCCAGTAAAAACATGTAGAGAAAGCAAATTATTTTGATGTTTTGCACCAATGATTAGACCATTACCCGTGAATCCTAGAGAAGCTCCCATTTGACTGTTGAGACTTGCTCGGTTCAGGCATTTATTTTCTCATTGTGATACTACTGGTAATTTGAAGGTCACAGAATTTACCTATATGAAAGGTTGCAGCATTTACATATGTAAAAGGAAGACAAGTAAACTATACTCTTAAAACTGGAAAGAACAACTTCAAATTTGTCTTCACATCTGTAATTTTCCCAGATGAGAAAAGGTACGGCTGCAAAAATGTTGAAGCAGTAACTTACTTTGTCTTGGAATTTTTCAGCTGACCTCTTTGAATTAATGATGTTAACAATAAATTAGCTTTCAGAAATCACAGCTTCCTTAGGCCACAGAAAAGAAAATGAATTAACTCAACAGATGGTATTTAGATCTTTAAATACAAAAACACTGCAGCTCAGAGGGCAACCATTTTAAACATGGATAGGATGTTCTCCAGTGTAAGAAGCCCCAAATTATATAATCTGCAACACATAAATAATATGACCTGAGATTATATCCAGTTTTAGTTTATGTTTAAAAAATTTTCTAAGAGATTCATCACCAGTAATATTAAGAAAAGGGAGAGAAATGTCTCCTTTTCATCTTACCAAAAAAGACACTCAATTTCACACAATAAAGAAGCTTTGGACAGAATGCTACATCTTCCTTAAACAACTAGATGTGCGTTTCCACTAATGACCACAAAGAGAGTATTTTGAAAACAGGTGATATGTGATACGTAAGTCACATTCACCTGGCCATTGGGACACCTCTACACTAAAAATATGATCAATTAGTCACATGACTTTGATCTATAATAAATCACATGGACTGCTCCAGCAGCAAGAATGAGCATGGCTAATAGAAATATTGCTTTTGGGGTTGATGAGATTATATAATGAAATCATAGCATTATTTTTGCAGAGAAGATTGAAAATGTGCAAGATAAAGACTCTGAAATGAGAAGACAAGTAAAAAGGAACTAAAAAAAAATATTTCTTTAAATCTCAGTGTACTCAACCACTGCTTTGGTTGCAGTAAAATTCTTCAGGTGCAAAAAATATTAATATACAAGCCTGTGACACAGAAGGTCATTATTCTGCACATCTATAGGGTCGTACTGATACTTAGTCTCCTGCAAAACTGGAGACAAAACCTGAGATATATTAAAGGACCAGACAAAGATTACATAAATACTTTTATATGTATATTAACTCACCTATGTTTTTTTAAGCTGAAGTTGAAAAAAAGATATGCAATAAAAAGAGAGCAATAGCTAGACTAAAGTTCTATTAAAAGGAAGTTTAATCCTCTTCCTGTTACACAAATGCTTTCTGATCACTGTGTCTAGAACGTTTGGTGTCCTGGTTTCAATGCCTTTTACCAAAGGCTGGCTCACTTGAACACTTGAATAGCTTTTGTTTTTCCCTTACCTAGATAATGCTATTGCATAATTAAAAGTTTAATATCCTCTCACAAACATATACATACACCAAAAAAAAAAAAAAAAAAAGAAGAGTTAGAAGAAGTTTTAAAGTGATGAACTGAAAATTTTAAAAATGCCGGGATTAAAGTTACCTATGAATTTGATCATTAAACTTCATCTACCATTCTTCTACCTACTTCTGTCTTTTTCAAGCAGAAAAGAGAGAGCAATTTCTTACTGTGTGGTATTAAGTGTAGTATTTTGTATGACGTATTCAATGAATGCCTTCATATCTGATCTACCACACACTTCAATGCTTATATTATTATTACCACTGCTACCCACTACTATTTTCTTCCAGGCTAGAGCACATGTATGTGTCACAAACACCAAAGAAAATATTCTTAACACGTACTCCGAAGTGCATAAATGCTACTCCTGTTTAATGTATCCCCACATATGGGAATGCTAAACTGGGACATAGAAATTAAAATCAAATTTGAATATCCTTTTTGAGACAACATGAAGCCATTCTTCCAGAATATTTAGCACCATACAGTGTTCTCTGTTCTCAGAGACCCTCTTCCAAAGATTTCATCCAGAGCTGTGAATGCTCGCGTCTTTTCCAGATAACACAACATGTTCTCAAGTTCAATTTTACAAAAACAAGGAGCACGATCTCATGACACACAAAGTTGCTTCAAGTAACCTGATCTGCACCCTGCACAAACTCATGGAAGAGGCAAGACTGGAATAATTGAGCATGTCGTTCAGCTGCTAGAAATCCTCCTTTTTCCACAACGCTTGTCTGTTCACACATTTCAACTTGGGCAGCAATGAAGCAGAGGTTACAGAGAGCACAGTTCTGTTCACTGTACAGCCCATTAAGCAGCAGCACTGCCCATGCTGTTTACAGAAGTAAGGCTTAGTTACATGAAAAAGAGGTAAAAGCATTGGATTATATACTTAAAGCTTTCCCATATTTGTGAGAACTCGTTCATGTATCTTGGCACCAACTTTGGAATACTCTTTACAAATATATGTATCTGAGGACAAATCATTTTTGGTAAAGCAGTAGGATATACCAGATATCTAATTGCATATTTGGGTGAACATTTAAATTAGGAGAGCAATTGGATAAATCATTAAGCTTATAGCTTAATATAGCGTGATTCTGTAAAAATTAGCCAGTACCTATTGTTATTCTATCTAGTGACATAACAAAATCAGAATGTTAGATGTTACTTTTCCTATTATATTTTAATACCCTGCTATTGTCATCAAAAGCATAATAGAAAAAAGACTTTACTGTCGTTATTGCATATAAGACTTTACTGCATACATTATTTTCTTTTGATTAAACAGGTGCACTAGAATTTCAATCATTTTAAATCATAATTAAATGTCCCATTTTTTCATTGCTTTTTTTTTATAAACACATTTCAGCAATTAAATTCTGAAAGGAAATCTTTTTCCAATTCTTTTTAAAGTTATATTTCTAAAGAAATAGAATAGACAGATTTATTCAATTTGGAAAGGTGGAAGACCTTAGTCAGAATGATCTGATTATACTATTCATATAGAGGCTGACTCTTCCACATCAGCCCTAATTTTACTTCACATCCTTATAATACCTCCAAGTTCCTTAAAGCTGCTCCTTAAAGTTTACAGCCTATTAGATTAAATTAGGATTAGAATTATAAAATGTTGAGATGAAATGACATTGCATTAACAGCTACATTGTAATGAAATTTTATTTCTGACAACTGGGTAAAAAATGGATAAAGCATGGCTAAATATGTATGTGCACTAATAGTTGCTACAATAGAATGGCTATAGTTTGAAAAATCTCTGCATATTTTTATCTGAAAATATATTTTTATATCTGAAAGTATTTTAAGACTTTATTACTGAATTTAGAAATTCAGGAGTATCATTCACTTGCCACAGGATACAAGCAACTACTAAACTCCTCTAAAGCACACAATTTAGAGCAAGAAGTCAAAGGGCAGATTAAATTGGAAAAAATAAATCAATATCAAAACAAAACATCGGCGGGTTTTGCAGAAGCGACATGAGATTGCAATAAGGGTAAACACTCAGCAGTACTTGTAGCTGAACTGTAGCAGTCCATTACAGGATAACAGCACGCATGAGCAGTACTATATGATGAACATATGTCAATAAAATTCATTGAAGAGTACAGGCCACCAGCATGGAGCTTTAGAAAAAAAAATCAGGTTTGGTTCTCCTTGTTGCTCAGATAGAGCTGGGGATCTCAGAAGGATCGTGCTGGAAGGAACTTTGAGAGACCACCTTGGCCAATCCCCTAGTCAAGCAGGTTCACCTACAGCAAGTTGCCCAGGACCTTGTCTTGATGAATTTTGAATCTCTCCAAGGAAGGAGACTCTGCAAGTTTTCTGGGCAACCACTTCCAGTGCTCTATCACTCTCACAGTAGAAAAGCATTTCCTTATGTTCAGACGGAGCTTGCTGTGCCTGTTACCTCTTGTGCTGTCATTAGGCATCACGGAGAAGAATCTGACCCCATCCTATTTACACCCTCCCTTCAGATATTTACACGCATTAATAAGGAAAACCTTAGTAAGAATGATCTGATTATACTATTCATAAAGAGACTGACTCTTCCACATCAACCCTAATTTTACTTCACATCCTTATAAACTTATCCTCAGTCTTTTCCACAATCTTCTCTACATGGCCAACCTGTCACTGTCAGCAATGGGGATATTCTACCCAAGGTGCAGGACTCTGCATTTCCCATTTCTTCTGTTAAAATGCTCATTTGCTTCTTAAGATTTCAAGAAGTAGCAGAGAGTAATCAATGCAAACACCATCCAGTTGGAGGATAGTGTTTACACGGTCAATGAAATCATCCTTTCACTATTATTATTCGGGTGTTTGTTGCAAATTTTAAGTTTTGTAAGGTGCTAGTACATATTTATTCAATAAAAACATAACCCTGAATATGCAAATGAAATGGATAGATAGTGGAAGACTGGCGAGGAGACAGAACATATGCAATACCCCAGACTGTAACATATCAGTTTGTTCTAAACCCTACTCTAAACCTCGCCACATGCTGATGCTCTGTGGTGCCTTGAACACCTTGGGTTCCCCTTGAGGCTCAGAGATTCCAAGGTAACAAACACCACGAGGGTGTCTTCTACCTCCGCATACTCCAAGTATCAGTTACCGCCATTATCATTAGATAAAACAAAATTAAATTACAAGGATTTCTTCTTGCAGTATTTAGATGATATTCTAAGAAACAAAGAGTCTTTGAATAATAGGACCTGATTCTAGACTACTCAGCCTATATAATGTTTCTCTAAGTTGGACTTTGAAAGTAAACTATTAAATTAGTAGTCATGATGGAATGAGATTTAATGGTGCATGGACTGTAAATTGTTTGCACTTTAAGTCCAAGACAACCATATTATTCTGTATGTACATATGTAACACAAATACATTTTTAGATAACTATTACATAAGATTTACTCACGAAATAATCTTGGGTTTAAGCAAGATCAACAATTTTCTGATTTGAAGAGGTAGCTATAGCATTCTCCGTAGTTCTGAGCAAGAGCTCAGATATTAAGACAAGAGTTAATCACAATCTCTTCTAAAGGATAAAACTACCTTCTTTAATTCTTACACTGAGGGTTTTGTAATTCAACAATATAGTCCTACTAATAATTCTGTCTGGAGGAAATTTGCATGTTTTAAATTGGAGACATTTTAAAATGCCACAGTTACATCCTAATTCTATGAGAAAGTTCTTTTTTAGATTTATTTCAGCTTCTATCAGGTGGCATTATTTTTCCAATAGTTTCTAACTCTATATATCTCACTTGAAGTTGCTATGTCCAACCTATAATTATTTTCTTCTAATTAGAGTAATTCATTGTTAATTATTCAAAACGATTCTTCTTCAAAATCAAGCCCATTTCTTGCCATGGCACTTCTAAAACGTACAATACAAATAAAATATTCCTTGATGCAAATTTTTGCAATAAAAGAATGCCTATTTTGCTTTCAGAAAATAGCATTAAAATCCTTTTATAGCAGTAAAGATTCTGTTAACATGAAAATCATAGACAAAATTCTTTGCTATGATGGAAACATATTTCCTTTTGTACTTACTCCAGGCATGTGGTGTCCTGCATAGGATCACTGCTTTCAACTCTTAATGAATGTTTTAATGCATAGGCAAGAGTCATTCTTCGCACATTGCTCTAGATTTGTTAGAAATCTTCAGATTTGTTG
The DNA here is from genome assembly GCA_032273925.1 of Rhynchotus rufescens. NCBI lineage: Eukaryota > Metazoa > Chordata > Aves > Tinamiformes > Tinamidae > Rhynchotus > Rhynchotus rufescens. The sequence continues at coordinate 8,346 of JAVCKT010001973.1, forward strand.
GAAAGCTCTAACCTAAAGCATCAAGGAATATCCTGTGACATTAGAAACACTGCAAGAACTCTGACTCCTCTACAATCGTGTGCAAGACTGCAAGTCCCGATCAACCTTACTCAACTGTAGCTTTGTTTATTTGTTCCAGGTATAAAGTTAATTTGAGATATTCTCTTAGTAATAAAGCTTGACCTTACATGATATCCTAAGTCACATTTGAACTATTACTGGTAAACCAGAAGAGTTATTCACCCCTTCCACAAAGGTTCCTACCCATCTCCTTTAAAAATAAACTCATGAATGGACCACAATCATTTCTTCAGTTGGTGAGAGACGGTGGCCCTTTGTTAATGTGCAAAATATTGATTGTTTTTTTCATGGCTAAATCCATCAGACAACATTGCCTAAAACTAGCAAGAGCGTAAGGAGCTCGGTCCTGCAGCTTTTAGAAAAATAAATATACTTCAAATATACTCCAGTACATAGTCTTCCATAAATTTAAAAGAGTCTCACTGCTTATATCAAGATATTAAATTAAGCATTTATATAATAAGCTTGTTCGAAAGAACAGTTTTAGGCTGCATTCCTGCAAGCTATTTTTGAGACTATGTGGCAAAACAGGCTAATCTGCATGACCAAAGCTAAACTTGTTGAAAAACATTTAAAACATGGATACTCAAAGCAGAAGATAGAAACTGCAAAATGGCATTTGTGTTGCATTTGATAAGAGAACTCTGCTGAAGGATTTTTTTGACAAACTGAATATTTTATCACATCAGTTCCAAAATACAGAAGCAGCAGGCTCCGTGGCATTTTTGATTTTGTATTTCCACTTCTTTTACACTTCATTTGACTTCTGCCCCCGAAAGAAGCTCAAATTAATTATAAAGATTCAAATTTCAGTAATAGATGTATACCGGGCACATATTGCGTGCACGTATTTCTAGAGCATGTCAGTGACTTCAATGGAAAAGAAGGTGGTTTCCTCTTTTTTTTTTTTTTTAACCTCATTTGTTTTCTCTAGAAAGATGATGCCATAAGTTAAAAAACATACAGGTAATAATTTGTTAGTTCACTGCCATCAGGGTTGAATTCAAGGACCCACAGTCTGGTTTTCTGAAAGTATTACTGGAGTTTATTCTTTCTTTTCCCAAAGCTGAAAGGGAGTATGTAAAAATTCGCTTATAAGCACATATAAACCAAAGCCCTATATTAACAAAAGACTTAAGAAAACTAGCCTATATTATTATCTAGTTAGAAAGTGCCTGCATTGTCAAAGTTTATTTATGCCTGCACAATAAAGCAAGGTAATAAGGCAGTCCTACACATTTTCAAGATGTACAGTGTATTAAGAAACACAGCCAATCTCTTATCCTCAAACTGCAGAAACTCTGTTCCTAGTTTTCTTGTATGTTGCTACATGGACCTGTGTTATCTAGCATATAGAAATGTTACCAAGCCATATGAGAACATGTTGCAAAACAGAATTCAACATTTCTTTTTGGTAGAGTAAATAAAGCTTTTACAGCATTTTCCTGGCAGAAATACAATTTGTTTGTCCTGAGAAGCTATCCACACAGCAACACAACAATGTGGAATGGATGCCCCTCTATTTAACATTATAAGGACTGACAAATAATTCTTGATCCATAACAGAACTTACATGAAAATAGTAACAGCAAAAGATAAAATGGCCCTTATTTTACCACGGTAGTATTATCAGTATTACATTTTCCTCACAAGTCTGAAGCATAGATGAAAGCAAGGACTTGTAATTCCTATATCCTGTCCTGGAAATATGCCTCCATAATTTTGCATACACAAATAATGCACATGCCTGTCTTCAAATCTGGCCTTAAATCATTATAAAAATCTACTACACTTAGACACTTCAGGCAACCTCTTTCTGTGAGATGCAGTGCCTCATATTCCTTCAGCCTACAAGATGCATGTCTTATTTTTTTTCCAGTGTTAAGATTCTTGGTAACTGTGCATAACTTTCCCTCAAGATATCTTACACACATAGCATGTTTTAAATTGAGTTGTTAGTGCTGCTTTTGTTACTGGAGACCAGCTCTTAGAGAGCAGGAAACAGTTCACTTTGAAAAGAGTTTGCTCACTTTAATTCATTCCTCAATATTTATTATCTGTAAATGTCCATTACTATGCCTACATCTTTGCCTCAGACCTCCTACAGATCTCAAGTGCTCTGGGCTCATTACTGGAACATTACTGGAGACTAGGCAATGATCTTCACTAGAGGCAAAACAAACCCCAGCTACAGAAAAGCTGGTTGTTTTCTAACACTTCTACCACATCGAAGCAGTATTTCTATATAACATGGCCTCCCTTACCCTTATTCCACGAGTTCTTAATCCTGGTGGTCTTACTCGACCTTCCTCAGCCCTGCAATCTTCTCATATAGTCTGCAGGTCCTGAAGTCTTTTACCTTACACTGGCCTCTGGTAAAGTTTTGTACCTTATCTTTCCATTAAATACACTCCTTAGCTTTAGCAGGTTCCTCACTCCTGACTTGCATGTTGCTCAGACTCTTGTCTCAATGGGACATAATCATGATAGATTATCATGAAAGCAGAAAAGTTTCACTCAAAATCAGATTCAACTCCCAATGCAAAATGAAGAAAACCTCTCAACAATCCCTGAGAAGATACAGCACCCAAGTAAGAAAAAGCAGAATTAGCATAGCTACTGGTTTCTCTTTACCCTCATCAAAAGCCTCCAACAGCTAAAAATACACTGAGCTCAGAGATAGACCACACTTAATTTTCCAAAAAAGAGAAAAAAAAAAAAAAGCATCAAAGAAAGAGAAGCTTATGGAGGAGCTAGCATTCACCTACATACTTTCATGTGGAATTTGTCTATTTAAGGACATTGGTTGAATTATGAAGTCTTTCACTGATGTGGGTATGAAACTTAGCCCCAATAACGAAACACCCTGTGATTTTTATGTGGTTCAATCAGATTTTGGCTTTGATTTACCATTTGTTTGGTTGTTTTGTCCATTTGCTTTTCGCAGGGAGATTATTAATGCAGGATAGTTTCCTGATGAAGTCTGTCACACCACTGATGTTGAGCGAGAAGTATAGATATAGGAAGGACGACAGTGGTGGAAGCTCCTGAAACTGGCACTGTTTGTGAAAGAACTGTCAACAGAATCATGATTTCAGGCCTACAAAAAAATCATTGTATGTGATTAGCAATATCCACAGTAAATACATTTCACAAACCTACTTTCAGGCCTGCTTTCTATGCTGCTGATTTTTAAACGTACGAATTTACAGGGTCAATAGCCAAAAGTGGACACGGAGACAAATTGGAGAACATCTTAACCAGCTTCTCTTTGCTATCAGATAACCATTAATTCCCACAGTTTCTTTCATAGCCATAGGCAGACATGTTAGTGCTAATTTTCAGCTACCTGAAAAATACCTCTCCAGAGATGTGTTTTTAAGTGCTTGAGTAGTCATTTGACAACTCGGGAAGAGGTAAATGAATACGGATTAAATTGAGAACTGGGTATCGTCCAAGGGTAAATGAATCTGGCAGGGAAGTAAAATATCCACAGTAAAGGGTTCCATAATGACCCAAGAACAAGCAGGGATACTGGAAACAGAGTAGGGATAGGCCTGGCCCTTTCAAAATAAAACAATCTGTACTCTGTTCTTAGAAGCTGCTGACTATAAGAGGAGTTTTAATGACTTTTTGGGCTTACAACTAAATTTCTCGTTTAGATATATAAAACAGGTCTTGGATTAAAACAGTAGATTTTGACACATGCAAGTATAAATGCAAGTGTAAGTATATGTCAAAACATACATCTTATAAATATACTGTATGTCTTCTAGGAATTTATTTTAATATATTTTGGTATTAATTTGCTATGATGGACATAAAATTACTGTCCTGCTAAAACCACCACCATTTTATGTCATGACAATCTCAAATACCACGCCCAAATTTTATGACAGAGAACAGCATCACCCTCTGTAAACCGTAACAAATACCTTAACAAGATTAATATTTAAATCTACCAAATCAATTAGCTATTGATGGCTAGCAATCAGAGATACTAGCTTTCCAGATAGTATTGATGAGGAGGAGGAAATCTCACACTGACATTCTGACACAGCTGCTCTTGGGAAATTACTTCCCTGACTCCCATAAAATGGCCTTCACCCATCTGATAGGTCATGGGCATCGCTAATCCTTACAGTCCAGAGCTGTCACTTGTTATACCAGTCATTGCCATCTGAGCTATCTGAGCAATGTGGAAAAGAAATTATCAAACTAAATGATGTTGGTAAAATAAAGAAATGAAAACATGAGCTCAGTTCCATGTAGGAACCAATACACGGCGATCTCTACCTGCAACCTTGAGTAAGGATCCAATGTCAAAGATTCACACGGCTCTGAAAGACCATTTGAGATCAATGAAAACTACAAAAGTTCTGGAGCATCATATCTTCAGCAACTGCTGAAATAAATTGATATACGGCAACTTTTAGTATTATTTGGAATCTTTGTATTAATGCACTGTATTTTCTATTAAGGCAAAGTGGCATGATGCATTAAAAAAAAAGCCATTATATCAAATGTTCTTTGAGACAGATAGGCATAATCAACAAAACTTTTTTAAAAAAATCATATTTAGATGGAATTCAGAAGCTCCATATACTCAAAAACATGATGTCATTCATTTTCACGGCAACTGATAATGTTACACTGTGTTCAATACAATCAGACCAACCTGCAGTCTCCAACTTTTGAGGTTTGCATGACCAGTTTAGAAGAAATAATATATTTCATAATATATCTTCAGATGTCTCTTCCAACCTGAACTATCCTGTGATAGATCTTACAATCGTGGGAATGGCAGCAGCTATGTCTGGCCGACTGTTGCTTGTTGGCGTATGTATGTGTTATTTTTTACTTTTTTCTACCATAAGCCTTCCACATAGATCACTCTAAGTTCAGTAAGATCTGTGCCAGAACTGTGCCACATGTTCCTATGCTAACAACATTCATTCTCAAGCACTTGCAATGGTGTTCTCATTTGTACCATATTAATTAACCCATATTCTGGATTCTGACTCCATGTGGTGGGTTCGAGAGATGAGGGAATTGCATCATTTATCAAAGGTTAGGACTATGTTTTGAGATATTGGCGCTTAATCCCTTAGAAGGAAGTTACTGCACAGCTAAGACAGCTAAAAATCATTAGCAGTCTGCAAAACATATGAACAATAACTAATACACACTCTAGTATAATTTCTATATACAGTTTCTATTGTAACAGTAATTTTATATTTAAGCAAAATTAAATCATCAACAAGTAGTATTTTGAGTGACTTTTAAAACAGCACTGCCATTCCATGTGTTTCAGCAACATCAGAATAATGTTCTTGACTTCATAAAAGTATGCTATTTTTACATACCTCTTATAGGAAAATGACTAATTATTTGTAAGATTGAGTTCCAAGTGTTGCAAAAATTAAATTTAAAGATCTACTGCAATCTCTGTTTCACACTGAATTACTTCATATAAATGAATTTTATAAAATTTGGCATTTAGCTTTGAGAAAGAAAACAAAAGAGGCAGAAAAACACTATTTTCATAAAAGAAACAGAATAATATGGACAACTGTTACATACTCTATGACTTTTTAATCAACTGAATTGCTGTACCTATTTCTTAGGGAAAATATAATTGCTTAAATTGTCTTTTATATTTACAACTACTTACTTTGCTAAAAATAAAAGTCATAAAAAATATCTTGCATATTGACTTATATTTTAGAACCAACCTGCAAGTTGCAGACCTTTAGCTATGTTCCATTTAGCACATTTAATAGAGGTAAAAGCTCACAAGTGATGATATAAAGGATAATTTACGCTTGCAATGCATTTTTGTCCAATTAATAGATTGCCTGTGTGTTGCATATTTTGCATGACAAAAGAGCAGAATATTAAACTGCCATTCATAATGAAAATGCACTTTGCAAATTAAAAGTGCCGAAACAGAAATTTTTCACCCTGTTTAGGAAATAAACAGTCCTTAACCAATTAAACTGCATTGTAATAATTCTATGATTTATTGCAAGTTGTTTAACTTTCAAAACTCGGCTAACCCATATTAAGGTCACAATCCATCATGTCTTGCTTGGAAAGCCAGCAAATAATGGCTGTTGTATTAGCTGCTTTTGATGATAGTATGAAAGAAGTATTAGCACTTGTCAACAAAACTGCTTACAACATAACATTAGCATGCATGGGCTGCTGTACCTATTTATTATTCTGGCAGCTTCACACATATTGTTACAAGCTTATAAAACATTTTGTCGGGTGGAAACCGAATGTACACTGTTTGGTTTTCTGATAGACTGGCAGCATAAATGTCTGGGCTGACTTAGTTTAGTTTAAGTGTAAATAGAGACACAAATTCTTCAACCTGTTCTCTTATTGATACTGAAAAGTGCTGAATTATTCAGCATCCAACTCTTCTGTTTGTGTCTATCACAGTTATCAATTACCCATCAGTCTGCTTGTCAAAACAAAATGGATTAATCTGGCTGAAAACAAGACAAATAAGTGGATACTATAACAGGGGTGCAGGGTTGCCAAACTGTCAAAGGGAAATCCAGGCAATGACATTTGCCGTCAAAAGTCGGATATCTGGCTTAAGTGAGCAAATGATTCCCCTTTACGAGCCAAGAATGCACTTAGCTTACCGTAAGTAAATTAATCTGCCTACTTTGCCTACTAATGCATTAGCAACAGTGATAGAAGACACTGCAATTTTGTACTTATTGCTCATTTGCCTTTGTGATCTAACGCTTTGTCTATAAGCTGGTTCTTAAGCATAAATATACACATAGTGTTTTTTTATTTTTTACAAATCAGAAGAGATCTACTTGGAGAATAAATGAAGTTCTCAGTGTAGTCACTTGTGTTAGTTTGATCCATTGTATATATCAACTGATGAGAGAGCAAAACTCTGGGCAGCTGCCTTGTGCAAGCAACTCAACTTCCCTTAGGTCTAACCTTTGCTTTCTCTGTCCCTAGCAGTAAAATCTTGCTCAGCAAACTCCTCATCTACCACTACTACTAAAACACATATGCAAATGATTCCATTTGTATTTGTAAGACAAGAAAGAGAAAATGTGGTTCCCAATTTGGTGATGTGCTTGGCACCAACTGTGTCACATCTTGGAATCCTATCAGAGGTTTCTGCTTTATTTGCTTCTCTGCCTTTTTTTTTTTTTTTTTAAAGCTCTCTGCAATTGTGGGGAGCTGAAGAGCTTAATATAAGTCAAATTTTTGAACTATTTAGTGCGGTAAAAAGCTCTTTTATTTTACATATTTCACACTTACGTGAATAAGATTTTTGAATCTTATCCATTAAACTATTTCAGCTCCTATGTACAAACATATATCTTTAGGCATCATGTTGTAGAGTTTAAAACAGAGGGGAAAAAAATCAGCAAACTTTCTCTAGGAGATGCAAAATGACATTGAGAAAGCAGATTATTTATAAAATCTTGGACAAAATTTACTTTCTGTGAAACAGTTTGACAGACTGTCCATACATTCCTACACCAATTATTGCAATTCCGTATAAGTTAAAACATGGTCAAGAGTATTACAAGGTTAATAACATAATTTCTGTTCTTCCAATAAGAGTTCACTTAATTGCAAAACAAAGAGAGAAATTAGCACAGAAATTTTGAAGTCAATGTCCCAACTTGGTTGGCCCACCACTGACCTCTCTGAATTTCTAAAAACAAACTGAAACCCTCTTTACTTCACATAATTTCAGTGAAACAGAGAAATTTAGCTTCGTATTAAGCATGAACTGTATACAGCTGGCTCTGTTAACCACTTGATATTAAGCATCAGGATTTACTGACAGATATTTAACAGTCAAGAAAAATTTGCACTGGATCTGCTAGTTATAAAAGTTATTCAGACTGTATAATTCAGCATCGCCAGACATCTGCTCACTTCTTTGACTTTTAATAACTCTAAGACTGTACTGTCAGGATTGATAAAGAATATATATATTCTAATATAACTTGTTCTTTATTCAGAGATATGTTCATTGTGATCAGTGAATTTTTTGTGAAATTAGTGTCAAGTTCATGTCTAGTGTAACTCTTCATCAGTTCTATGTGAAACAGTATAGAGAGTTCTCAGAAATTTTTCAGAAAGACCTTACAGTTCCAACCAGGTAACATAATATAAACCTACCCATGACTTATTTCTTGACAGAACTGTTCTGTTCTCTAGAAAATTAAGGAATAATTTTTCCCTAACATTGGTGAGAGCAGCTACTATTATTATAAAAGAAGAAATTGGTTGCTTCATGTCAAAGGTTTTAAAAAATAGTGACAGAAATCAATCATTACAATGGAAAGAAAATGAAAGACTGCTTCTCCACTTTGGATATGTCAGAGAATTAATTCACATTTGATAAGTTTTTCTGTCTTGATTCTAGAAAATGGTACATTTGCTTGTTTGCCAAAAAGATATCAATTATGAATATTTGGTCCACTTGAATGCTTGAAATGTACCTATCTTTTCATTCAATTTCCACTGAGTTTCCAAGAGAACAAAAACAAATGCTATGGTACTATTTAAGTTAGGAAAAAATGGGAAAACAATTATGTGAGCATTATCAATCTATCCTAACAGCTGCCCAGGTGAAATTTAAACAGTCCATCACAAAAGCATCACTTTTATTATTTCCTAATATGGTTTCTGATTTTAAACATCCTTCAATTCCAGTCTTACCTTCCTTTTTTCCCCCATAGAAAGTCGTATATCTTCTTTGGGTAAGAGGATTCTTCTTTTCTTTATTTTGTTTTATTTATTTTTTTTTGTGGTTGATATCTAATCACAATAGCGAATGCTGCTCATGAAAAGTTATCCATCTAGATGTGTATGCCCACCAAGGAAAAGGCTACATCTGCTCACTTTTTTATGCTGCAATTCCGAAAAATTAGCTGAACTAAAATCCACGGGCGAGAGTACAAAGAGGCAAGGGAGGATAGCGAGGTTCCTTCAGCGACAAGGACTTCGGGGTGACAAGGCCACTGCAGCTTGCACAGGCCTATGGCCTGGCCATGGAGTCTGGGTTGGCCATGGGTTGGAGAGACAGAAAACAGTTGCACAAGGCAGTGAGAGCTCCTTAGTGTCATCACTTGAGAAGCAAATATATACCACAGTGGTTGAGGACAAACCTCAGAACCAGAGGCTGAACCTCAGAACTGGTTCAATGGTTTCTTTTAATGGGTGTGAAAATGTAAACTAACACTGCACTTTGTTGCAGTCACACAATTAAAAAGAACTACCCTGAATTTAAAACAGCTTGATATCAAGTGTGTTATCAAGTAGATTTCAAATCTGACATCATTAGACTGTCCATTCAGATATGGCAAACTTATATTTTGACATTTTTAGTAAGCTAGAACCAAAATAAAGGAGGGCATTCATGCTGTTTATCATGAGATTTCAGAGGACTATTCTGAGCCTGAGAGATGAAACAAAACAGAAAACTGAGGTATTCTCAAAGCTATATGAAGAACTAAAAGGGCAGTGATGTTGCTAACAAAAACTTTCAAAATACCTACACGGAAACTTTTATCATCCATTTCTGAAAAACTAAGCAAAATTCATTTAGGATAGATTATGTTATCTTGCTACAGCTTTAATTTTTAGTTAAGATCCAGGTTCCCCAGAGAATTAAATTAATTATGTATAAAGTAGTGGTGTTCGATTAAAAAAAAAATCTAAAATCCTGACAGTTCCAAACTGAAAGATATTACAGTGCACAGGTATTATACTATTGCTCATTATTTTGCTATTACATTACCTACTTGCTATTTACCTTGCTATTACAAACCTAACTAGCTAGGAAAGTGTTGACGTTATTTGGCTGCCCAAAATAACTGGTCTGCATCACAAATCTGCTTATTTCAAAATTGTAAAATGTTTTATTTAAAGCTGCAGGTGAGCTGGATAATATTTGTGGAACCACAAGGTCAGATAACATTTGTGTGTGCATATTTTATAGGAGTCTTACGTGTCTTTCCCAAGTTAATCTGAAACATTAAAAAAAACAAAACAAAATTCACCTCTATTAAGAAAAAGGAAAAAGCATGTCCTGAAATGGTGCATATGAATGGTGCTTTATCGTAATTCAGTCAATGCATTTCTGCCCGATCTTCAGACAGTTGCATTCTTTCCTGAATTATCCATAAAGAGAGAACAATGAAGGGCTTTCCCCCAAATATGAGGGCTTAGGCCCTTTTCCATGCTGAAAACAGTTTTTTCTCACTCTTCAGAGTTCACTGGAAAATAAACTCCGGAGAAGAGACTAAAGAACCCTTTCTCACATCTTTGGCATGTTATAATGGATAAAGGCAAGGCTTTGGCTAAACAAATCATATTCAGAATTGCAATAACACCAAAAAACATGCACACTGAAAATCACCCCCCCCAAAAAAAAAAAAGCTGACCAAATGGCTACTTTTATAACAAGTCAAGAGAAGCTTTGTGGAAATGTTGGTAAGTAAAATTTCTCTTTCAATAAAGAGAAAAAAAATCCACTTCAAAAACTTTTTTTTGTTTTTAATTGCTTCAAGATGGATCTTTGGGGTTCTTTTCATTAGGAGCGCACACAGCTTTTAGCACTGGGAATTACACTGAGTCAGAGTCAAAAGGCTCTGGAATCACATCTTAGTTAACCTCATGGTGAAGGTCTACACTCTCCTACTCATGCTTTGACTTTAAATGCTTTATTTTGAGCTGCTTTCTTGGCCAAGAGTGAAAACAAATACCAATGTATCTAATTCTCACTAACTTTTTGAGAATGAAGTGTCTGTGATAACATCATCTTTATGAGTAACTTGCTTTCAGAAAACACCTACGGGTATTCAGTAGTAGAAGATCTGTCTACTTTTGATAACAGTGTTGCACTTAACATCATGGAAACATTCCAAGCTTGTCTCAAAATGTCACAAAGAGCTACTGAGAGAAAAAACATCACTGAAATGAACAGCAAGTTGAAAATTGCATTCGTTGATCAAAATGAAAAACACTGATAACAATCATCATTAATGTGAACAGCTGACATGGAGCTTCATAGTTTCTATTGAAAACATAATGGGAAAGGTTCTTTAAGCAAAAGTTAAGCCCTTGTCAAGAAAAATATCTTTTTCACTGAGGTTTCTGTCTTTTTAAGTGAAAATGGGAATAAAATTCCACTGCATTATTTAGATTTAATTCAATTTTAGGACAGTTTAACAATAATCTAAGCTTATCTGAGCTGCTCCCACCTCTTAGAGAGTTGTGAATTGAGGACCTCTTATCTTCCATTTTCCTAAGTGGGGCCAATTATTTTCCTTCTACCCTCTCTTTGAGTTAGTCGGATGGGAGATTGAAGTGTAATATTTCTGAAATGACCCAAATGAAATATTTCCATTTGGGTCCCTTTAAAGATCGGTGCAAAGAGAAGAACTCTATACTCAACTGTTCTTAAAATGTTTCTAAATGGAAATTCTTCTAAGCCTCCTTTTTTTTTTTTTTTTTTTTTTTTAATACAACATTTTTCTTTCTTAGTTTTCATTAAAAAATAAAGTATCTTAATATCTATATCTATAAAATATCTAAAATATCCATACCAACATGGATCTGCAAGATTATGTTTTGTAGCATTCTGACGCACGAGGACACTTCGATTTTGATAAATCTACACTCTGGAAACTGATTCTTACTTGACTCTTCTTATTTTTGTTCTACAATTATCCCCAATCCCCTATGTTAAAATTATGATATTTTAGAGAAAATAAAAAGCAATTCCTACAAACATTACAAACTTCTTTGTTCTTCCAGATCCTTGTGGGAGGGTACAGTTTTTATAGATTATGGTATTCATAGCTGGAAAAAAGTAGACTTTTAAATCTCTCCAAGCTTCCACAAATAATACAGAAAATAGAAGTTTGTTCAGAATATATCAGTAAATTTTTTTCTTGACCACATAATCATTCTCAATAGGGAGGCACATCAAGAAGTCAGAAAATCTTTTGCCCATTTTAAACTGTACTTTTCTTCTCATGCTCATATGTTTCAAAAAAAAAAAAAAGTCAGATTGAGTTTAATAATATTACATTTATAATTTTATATATTAAGCTTAATTTTAAAAATATACTTTACATAATGATTATTGGATATATTTACCTAGCTTTGATTTTTTTCCATATCTTAACTTGTCCTTAAAAAGTAAAGGTAAGCAAACTGGAGCAAAATCCCCTTTTTCTATATCCAAGTTAAGTTAGAATCATACTGAAATCAAGAGTATGATTACAGAGCACTTAGTCATATGCCAACCAGATTTAAAAGAGCATAAATGTCAACAAAAAAAAAATAGTTATATTGTGCTGGAATTTAGTAAGAAATACAAAACCTACAGAAGAATCTGAACAAGGACAGCAACCCTACCCTAGTGCTGCTGGGACAATGATGCTATAAGTGGCTAATTGAAATAGTGTAAAAATAGCTTACGTGGTATGTAAAAATACTCCTATAGGAATGCTACTTTGGGATTAGAAAGGTAAACTAGTTAAAGTATATATTGGAAACATACACAGTAATTTGACTGCATTGAAGCAACTATGAATTAAAATTTGAGAGAAAACATAATAGGGTATGGAGAGGTGACCATCAGGACAATCGCTAGGGAAGGGTAGTGTGCAAAGCTCCAGGCTGTGCAGAAAGTATATCTTAAAAGATACAGGGAAGAGGAGTTTCTTTGGGAAACACTTTGTCAGATACCATAGAAAAAGGGAAGGCTAAATGGAAGACACAAAACGAAATGGATGGGTATGTGTCAATCCCTTCTGTGAAATACTTCATCCGGTCCCACCTAATTACTGAATGGCACAAAGCTGCTTTTTACCTGTCCTCTATGTGCCTGTCCTATTAAAATGTATGTGTCTGAAGTCAAAAGCTTTGTACCCTGCCAAGATCTACCTTGCTAACGAAGATGCTATGATCTTCAGGCTAAATATATGTTGTATAAAAATGTATTTTAAATTATCCATCTTTCCATTTCCCTTTCTTTTTACAGTGAAAATAGAAGCTCTGACTATATTCTCTGTAGGTTAGTAGTTTACATATACGATACGCGATTATGTAGTGCTTTTAGGTATAATACAAACTCTCTAACCTTGCACCACTCTTCTCTGAACTCCTACTATTCTGCCAGATCCATGGGAGAGGAGTACCCATCATGGCACATACTATTCCAAGTGAGACAAGACTTCTGGAATAATTCCTTTTTTTCTTTTCTTTTTTTTTCTTATTTTTTTAATATAACCTAATCCTTGTTTGACAGCAACCTCATATTAACAGAAATTTTCATTCTTCTTCTCGATCAATATTGCTAATACCGTATAAAAGGAAATATATGATGCATCACATTTTTCTCTCCCTTTACTTTGCATTTCATCTGACCTCCCATTCATTCGTCTTGGTCCCTGGTATCCTGATTCCTTCTTGGACTTGATTAACTTGAAAAAAGACAAAACAAACAAACTCCCCAGATTCTCAAGAACAAACCAAAACCAAAGTCAAACTAATCAACATCAGGTAAACAGCGAGATGATCTGAACGTGTTAGCATGAATATCTTGTAATCAAAGGATCCTCTGTGTTTGGAGATACACTACCAAATATAATAAATGGCTAATAATTCCTGTGAAAATGGAAACTGCCATACACTAGTTTTGTGACCACTGCCATGGGGCCTTAAACTATTTTTAAAAGCAACTGGATCTGCACCAAGTCAGCTTAATCAGCTGGATCCTAGCACTAGATACCTTATAAACTTAATTAAAATATAATGAAAAAGCACATAGCGGGATATTTCCTGCCATTATTTCACAAATTCAGCTTATAATCTTCCACACTGGACTAGAATGAACACTAATGCAGAATAAGATTCATCTCAGCTGTTTCTCTTTAAGAATTATGAAGTGCAATTGCTAAAAAAAAGTAGACAGTTCAGAACATACAGTTCTCTTCACATTGTAATAATTTTCTATAAGTAAAAATTATTATGCACATTAGCTTTTATTAATTAAAAAGTCAACTTAAAACAAATAGATAATGACAGTAAAGGCCACAAACCTGCTTCCTCACAGCCAGTACAAAGAAACTTGTGTTTACTTGTGAATTAACTTATAGCCCATTAAAAACTCAGGATCCTTCTCAGTTTCAAATGCCATGTAGGACACCACTACAATTTCAAACATTTCCCTTATGGTTGTTTCAGACTTTTATATTCTGACAGCTTCAATACTTTATTTAGACTAACTCTCTGCTCGTGACTTCACAGGCCCACTTAATATCTAGGATTAACAAAATAAACACAAACCTTAGCCGACCGAGGACGTTCAAAATATCAAAAGCGATACGCCGCGCAAGCTAAACGGGGGCATATTTGCAATTTAAAGCATAATTCATCATAATGAAAATGTAAAGCAGTAGTTCTGCTTTATTTGGTCTGGCAGGTTAGGAATCCCTGTGAAGCTACACGGAAGCAAGGCGGAGATTAATAATTTAATTTGGCTCAGGCCCGTGCAAGTGGGGCAGAGCGCGCTTTTATTCCGCAGCCAGCTGCTGACCTTAATGGGGACGAACCAATTAGACATCTCTATTTAATTGTGGGGTGACCCACCGCAAACTCGCGAGGAATTTTCATTACAAACGCAAGTCGAGGGCCTGGAAGAAACCCCCGCTCTCCATCCCCCTGGCGGAGAGCGCCGGCTCGAGAGACGCACACAAAGGAGCGCGCGCGGCAAACGGGAAAAAATCGCAGGATCATTCTGGGCTGCGCGCTGCGAAAGAACATCTTAATATAATGAGCCTTTTTTCGACATCCCTCGGCGCGGCGTCAGCCCGCTCAGATAACCCCACACAAAGCAAATACCGTTCCTCTGAAGTTACATTTGCTCCTTGTTATCACAACTTATGCCACTTAATTCATTATTCAACGACTTCACTTTCTTGTTTATTAGATGCAAGGTAGCCGCTCATCCCTAAAGGCCATGTATGCAAAAGACTGCTTGTAATCCTGTCACTTCAAACCTCTCTAGGCTTTTACATTGCTCCAGGAATTAGGAAGAAAGAAGCAAACAATTTAGATTTATTCACGCTGATATTAAACCTGGATATGATAAAGGAAGGAAGAGAAACCTACCAGAGCTGACTTAAAATCTATTGGCATAGACTCACAGAATGGGCTATTGCCTGGGTTTGTGAGAGCTTGCACATTCATTCCTGTAGCATGACAAATGCCCCACTCTATACCTTACACCCTAAAAGCTCTGATTTTTACATATATATACACACACACACACACACACATATATGTATATATGTGTATATATAAATATATATATATACATGCTTCTCAAATTCATTGCTTCCACTGCAAGGCATCGTGGTGTCTTTCCTCAAGCGCCTTTGCTACGTTCTGGCCTACTAGTGGCCTACTACTACTACTACCAAAATCATCCGCTCAAGAGCTCGCTGCGTGCACTGAACATATGAAAATCAGTAACCAAATGCCACGCGTATCAAAGTCTACCCTGATTTAAAAAGCCTTCACTATATAATGGACTTAAAGGCATATTGCCACTGATTTTGGTATCTCATCTAACGCATGTTCTCCAATGTTTTTAAATTGGATTTTTCTAATAATTTGTTAAAGATATTTAAGAGCATAAAGAGCTTCAAACTCTTTTCACACTGCAGTAACAGTCATCGAGATGTTTCAATTTTACTCTGTAACCTTATGCTGTTAGAATCATTAAAATGCAAATGAATTACTGAATTAAACACACTTTCAGTACACTCTTAGCACAATTAATATTGTATAAAATTATCTGCATAATTATACACACTAACGTTTATATAAGGCATTGTAAAAAGCCACAAATCAGAAACTGGATGTATAACTGCTAAGTACTGTGGAATAGACTTCTACATATGAAAATGTAATTGGTAGCTTAATACTAACACTCTGCTGGACTGCAAATACATTTGACATTTCACTTATTAAAATGTTAAATAACTCTTCATTTATTTTTCTTAGTGTTAGTACATCAATCTCATGGGGCACAATAATGCACTGTTCCCAAAAGTTCATGGCAATTATTTTCTTGTTATTAATTTTAATGATTAATTTATAATTAGCAACCTAGCATTACATAAATAGGAAGGGCAACAAGAATCATCAAAAAATCCTTGCCAGTTATACGTCACAAAAAAGAATACCTCAAAACAGAGCAGCCCTTTAAAGAGGGTCCCTTATGGATGGAGTGGTTACACTAAAAATTGCTCTTCAAAACGCTTGTCTAAGGCCAATGCGGTATGGATTTTCGCTTTAAAAATACATATATGTATCTTACTAATTATGCTTTTATTAGATAATTCATGTGCTACACCTGTCACAAGTCAGGGTTGATTCACCTGAGTAATTAACCTTTTCCTCTAGCAAGTGGAGGATGTCTTTTATTCAATTAAACCAAGGCTAGCATAGAAATATTCGTCACAAAATACAATGCAAAAATCAACAGTTTTCTATAAGTCATGAAATAGTGTCACTGGCTAGGCTGTGTATGTGTATTAACACTTTTGTTCTCAAATAATTGTGAAAAATTTGTAGTGAATAATAATGAATGGAAACTTTCTGGTTAACATAGAGAGTCCTAACTTTATCCTTCATTGTGCAATGTTTGCAATTTTGCACGTAGGAGATTTTAAAAGTCACCCAGTGATTTTTATAGTGCAACCGTATGCTAGATAAAGATATTTAAGCTGTCAGTATAAACTGCTTCTGTTTTCATTTTGCATTTAATTTCAATGCCAGACTCAAGGCATAAATTTTTCATCACCTGCAATGCTATGAATAAAAGATTAAAAAAAGAACTGAGAAGAAATTCTAACACATGCGGTGCATGCAGCACATTGTGCAGACACACTGTGCATAACTAGATGTTTAATTTCTATCACTTTTTCCTACGTCAGGAACACTATTATTTGGGTTCATACATCATGCAGTTAATTTTCAACATTTCAGCTCTGCAGAATTCAAATTTATCCAGCTCTGGACAAATAATCCATTCAAAAGACCTGAAATCTGCAGCATTTATTGGTAAATTCACATGGAATTTTCTTAGCATTAAATAGAATATATCTCTTGACATCTAATACTGGCAAGTTAAGTATTATTAAAATATTTCAATGGCACACACTCTAGCTTTACCTCTTGAATGAGCAAATGAATTAATC
>JAVCKT010001992.1:0-20968 GCA_032273925.1 Rhynchotus rufescens
ATATTTTTTTTTTTTTTTTTTTTTTTTTTTTTTTTTTTTTTTTTCAGCTTTTCTTTTTAGGGAAGGAGAGGATAAGGGTAGTATGCCTCCTATTCAGGCATGGATTTTTGTGGTTGGATTACGAAGCTTAGAAGGAGTGGGCAAACTGGTGTTCCCATTGCTTTAGAAGTGCTTATAGAGGGACCTCGATAAGCTCTCTTTAGAAATCCGTGCTGCTTTGCTCTTCTGTTGGGAGCGCAGTGTTGAGGAGCAGGGCTCGGGGCTCTGCTGTTCCCACAGCAGTGCCAGGGAGGCTCGAGCCGGCCTGTTCGCCTAAGGCACCGCGACGGCTGCCCCCGGGAAGCAGCCGATGGGTAACGGCCCACGCGCCCTGCTGCCCTCCTGCCCGCGCCGCCCGGCCCAGCAACCTGCTCGGGGGTGGCTCAGGAGCTGGTCTGCACCACGGGCAGCACTGGAGGCAAATGGGAACTGAAGTTTGATGTGAGAAGCATCACCTGCTCTTGAATTTATGCAAAAATTTGGGGTAAAAAGAAGCGTGCTTTTCGGTGGGGTAGAGAGAAGTAGCTGAAACAAGGTGCTGTCAGGAGAAGTTTACAATTTCTCTCTGTTCTTTGGCCGGGTGAAATGCAGCCGCAAAAGCGGGAACAGACGTGTAAGTTGAAGTTCACCCCAGCATTGTGGGGACAGTGGCAAGCTTCATTCTGAAGTTGACTTATTTCTAAATGTGGAAGATGATAATATATTTCTTTCTTCTATAGACATTCCTTTGATTTCTTTAAAAAAATATATTTTTTCTTTTGCTCTGGATCTCTTTCACAGTTATGGGTCCTATTCGTTAGCAGAACACTCTTGGTTTCTCTGTGGAAAGAAGGTTTGTATTGTGTGTACGTTGTTCTTAATGGGCCCTCTCTCTTTCTGCAGAGAAAGGAATGAAGAAAATGAGCAACATCTATGAATCAGCAGCCAATACCCTGGGAATTTTTAACAGCCCATGCCTGACGAAAGTGGAGCTGCGAGTTGCATGCAAAGGCATTTCAGACAGGGATGCCCTCTCCAAGCCAGATCCCTGCGTCATCCTTAAAATGCAGTCCCACGGCCAGTGGTTTGAGGTGAGTGTCTAATAAAGTAAAAATGATTCTTTGGCTGCTTTAGGGATTATAGAGTGAAGCTCAGGTAAAGTTCAAACAGCAAGTGCAATAAAGAGAGAAAGTGAGTTGAAGCCTGTGGCGAAATCTTGTAAGATTGGAGCGAGATATTCCATTAACTGTAACACGCTTGAAACCAAACCCTTAATGATATTTTGAACTTCTCCTTGTTGGAGTCTAGATTAAAAATGAGGATGATAAGCGAGTAAAACGATATAGAGTTTTGCCCTGTAGGCACTCTTGTTTCATAAAAGCTGTATAATAGCAGAGGTAATGATAGTGGCCATTATAAAATGTTCTCCAACCTAAAGGAGAAAAATGCTATGGAAGAAAAAAGTGTTAATAGTTGGCAAAGAATTCAGCAATGGGGTAGTTTGATTTGCACGTCTTGAGTTTCACAGCTGGATTCACAGTTGACTTTAGTAGCTTACGCTAATGTCTTTGCCTAATCAACTTGCCTTGTATCATATGTGCTAGGTTTAATTATAATTCTACCTCCTATTATTTTAGTTAATTTGAGAAATTATATGTTTGTGTAATGGAAACAAGATGTCCTAGAGACACGCAGTCTGTAGAGGCGGTATGTTAGAGCTGAATGTTATATTTTAACAAAATATTATTGGTTGTTTTAGCTAAAAGTTATATTTGAGTGTCTGTGCTAATCAAGCTCAAATCTGTGAGGTTTTTGTGTAAAGTAAGCATGCCAAAATTAGGAACATGTCACATCTAAATCTTTTCTTAATTTGAGTGAGTATTCCTCCTTGACTCTTTAACAGCTTCAGTATTCAAAGTAAGATTCATAGTTACCAAAGAAACCATCTGTAAGCATATGCAGAAAATGAAGTTGTAAATTGATGTGTCTCTTAATTTTACATTTTCAGTCAAGTCTGTCAGACTTCGGGAGGCTTATTTTTTTCCAAATGAATCGTTGTGATTTGGGGATCTCTGAAACTTTTTCCAATGGAAGATCATCACGAATATATCAAACCCAGGTTTTCTAGCAGTAGTCTTGCTTTTCCTAGGTAACTGCCATGGAGCCACTAGATGGGCCTTGGCAGAACACGGCTCTATAAGTGCAGATGCATCTCTCATGGTTGTCCTAATGCTACTACAAAGCCAGTGTCTTCTCATAGTGAAATTTAATGGACTAGACTTGTTAATAAAAAAGGTAATTGTAGTTAGCCATGTAGAAAGGAGTATTTAGCTATTCTCTCTGTGTAACATCACCCCAATAGTAGAAATTAACCAAGCAATGGATTATAGGTCAAAATCTTTCTGTTTATAATGGAAAGACCCAAAACTTTGGAGCCATTTCAATTCTCTGAATAACTCTGAGTTTATTTCACAGTTTTTATGCTACCTTGTCTGTTACAGACAGAGTAAGCAGATCTAACATACATACATATATATATATATATAAAATATATATAAAAATATAAAAGTTGCAACTGAGATGGCCTTAATTTGATGAGTTTTTTAATTTGGAAAGTGATTGTCTGACTAGAATAATCTTGCAAAACAGATCAGCTCCCTGATCTTGTCTGATCCTTACCTCACGTCAGCTGCTCCCAGTGTCTAATGAAAGTCCAGAGTATTCCTCTTATAAGGAACAAAGCAGTTTTTATTAGTTCCTGTTCCTATCAGTGCTGCAGCGCTAATACAGCTGTGACATGAGGAGCCCTTTCCTATTCTCGGCCACCCATTCTCAGCAGAATTTTTAATTAAGTTCCAATTGCTGAGTAAAATTGAGCAGAGTCACTCAGGTAGAGCTGAAGACATAATTTGGCTTGAAGAATCTTCTGCTGATGACAATCACTGATCCAGCAAGACCTGAGGCTGCAGACTGGCTAGTAATTAAAAAAAAAATTAGCTATTGGTGAAGTAAGTGTATTAGGCTGAGATATCACTGAACAGTAACACAGAAGCGTGGAACTCTAGATTTTCTTTCAGTTGTCTTCATGTCTGTCCTGCAGCACCACTTTCATCACAAAGGTCTTGTAATAGATCTTTTCTTTCAGGATGGAAGTGTAGCGTAGCATCACCTCAAGTTTTCCCAGATAAATCTTTGCTCTCCTTTTCCTGCCCCTCCCTCACTTCAGACATTTGCATCTCTGAACTTAATGACTATAATCTTTAATTTCTACATACCTGAAAGCTCTTGCAAGTTGAATGGCTCCGCAAAGACTGCAGCAGTTTAGGAATGTCTAGTGTCACTAACACATGGGTATTGCATACATATTGTATTCATATCGAATACATATTGTAGTCGTGTCTGAGCTTGTGACGAGGGAGCAGCTGGGCCGAGGCTGCGCGGGCTGCAGGGGGTGGCGGGTGCCGCCTGGCAGGCAGGGGAGGCTGAAGTGCTGCGAGTAGCGAGGAGCAAGCGCGCAGCCCCGGCGGGTGCCGAGGCAGCCCGCGCTGCTCGGCCTGGGCCCACGGGCGCGCGCCGGACACGCGCAGCCGGAGACGCCGGCGGCTGCTGGGTCGGCTGTGCAGGAGCAGAGCGGCCTCCAAAATGGGGAGGAAAGCGTTCCGGGTAAAACGTGGCATCCTGGCTGTGCCGGGAAAAGGGCATTTCCTTCTTCAGTTCTGCAGAACTGTCTGTGAATATGTGTGTTCGGGTAAATCTTGTTGTGCACGTGTGGAAATAGAGAATGCAAGTCTTTGCGTTGTTGTAGAGCAGCATCAAAACAGCTTCCGTGGATTGTTTTGGTTTGCATTTGTCTTGTAAATGTTTCTTTTCCTCTTTGATTTTTAAATTTTGCTCATGACCGTGCTACTCCACAGTTGTGAAGCCATTAAGAAAACATATAGGATGTGAACAAAGACCCAAAGTTCTAGTTGTGAATATGTATCATTTAAATTCTAGATCTGAATGCATTCAGAGATGTGTGTACAAGATATGTATATCAATGATGGCTCAAAAATGCCTTCTCAATACATCTAGAATTAAAATGATATATTGTTTGTTGCTGGAAAGTTGGCAGCTGGCTGCTTCTCTTCGTGGAGTTTGCTTTTCTAGCCTGAGACGACAGGGTGTGATACAGCAGAAATCCAAACCGTGCTATCCTTGTATCCTACAATTTGCTGAGCTGGGACTGAATTTTGGCTCTCTTGGCCTTAGTTTTAGTACAGTTGAAGAACTATTTGTTTTTGAGAATCACTTAGTTGCTGCTTTTCTGTATTGATTTGAGGATATTAAGGAGTTTAATTATTGGACTAAGGTTCAGGATAGTGGATGGCTGAATGGAGTCAGGTAAAGGTGTGTGGTGATAAATTCATCTCCTCTGGTTATTTTCCCATCTTGCAGTGCAAATATTTTTGTGTAGTAACTGTATATTATGTATAACACTGCGGCCTTGAGCCAAGATGTGCTAGCACTGCACGTTGATTCATTATTCCTGAAAAAAATACCTTGACCCTATTTACAGGTTATCTGTCTGTGGCAGATACACCTACTTCGGAAGCTTGGTAGGTTGCTGGGCTGTCTGCTCATGCAAGGTTTGTGTGAGCCCAGGAGGTGAAACATAACGTGATGTAGCCAGAGAGCTCTGTAGCTGTGGAAACAGCAGAGCAGCTCTGGAAGGTGGGAGCCACTCCTGGTAATCGTGGGCAGGAAGGGGACAAGTGGCAAAGGGAGTCCTTCAGCTGCAACAGCACATTGAGGGTCTGCCATCCTGTGTGTTCGTTCAGCCTGCTGGAGTCTCTTCTTTTTCCCCTTAAAAACTTTTTATTGAATTTGAAGTGCACAGCAAATAGCTAATGAAATGCTCCCAACGACAACATGCAGATGCTTAAAATTCATGTTAGTGAAGGAGGCTGAGATTTTTGAGATGAAGAGATGTATTGATTGAAATAGGTATATTTTTTGAAATGTTGATTGAAAAACTCGGTGAGACTTAATAAGTTTTAACAAAAGCAGTCAGGAACCCCCTTCAACTTTTCAAATAACAAGCATTGGCTTGCCGTTCCGGATGGTCCTGGATTCAGAGATCAGCTTGATTTGATCAGAAAGCTGAAGCAGAAGGTTTTCTATGGCCAAAACAGGTTTCTGTGGTTTTGCTTTGTTTTGGGGAGGCTGCTTGTGGTTTGACTGCTCGCCCTTTACATCCTCTCAGAGCTTTGCAGAAAAAGACAGTAGAGATCAGTTAGTCTAAAAATGCATTAAACTAGTCAGTCTGTAGAATACCAGTGGACCCCACTACATTTTTTACCTAGAAATCAAGCTACAGGCAGGACACAGTCTTCCTCTTCCCTTTTATTTATTTAGTTTGCTGTTAGCCCTACTCTCTCTTTTGCTTGATTTTTTTTTTAATGAATTCCCTTGTCTTTCTCCTTCCTCCTCCTGCCTTCTCACTTGCTGCAGCCCCTGATTTCCCTGGCAGGCACCTGCTGCATTCTTTTGCTCCACTGCATATTGGAGCATGGGTGAAGTTCCCTGGCCCTCCCCAGGATGGGTGAAGACTAAAGCGAAGGCCTTAAAGAAGATTTTGTTTCCATGGATACCTAAAAAGCTCTCTCATTTTATCCATCTGTGACTGTTCCAACCTGAAACAGAGAGGGAAGGGAGAAAGCCAGTAAGCCATAAAACCGGGGAGTTGGTGGGCTGACATGTTTCATGACTGTAATGAACTGTTCCAAAATAACTTCAAAAGCATTGAGGAGAATATATATAACTAAACAAATATATCCTTCTCAGTTATGTAGATGAACACAATCATAGATGAAGTATTTGGATGGAACTGAAACTTGAATTATCAGGAAAAACAACTACTAAGCCCAGCAGCCATGCAGAATCAAACTTGAGGCTTGTCTGACCACTGTCCTGCTCTTTGGTGACACTAAGAAGTGTGTTTGATCAGGGAAATGTAATAGTGTCTTTCCAGTTTGCCCTGCCAGCCTAGGAACAAGAGTTTCCTTCATGGGAACTAACAAATGCTGATGTATTTTTCTTCCATAGATTTGATCATCTATGTGTGTGTGTGTATATATATATATTTTTTTTCATATTTAATAAGTTTTCACAAAGTTATGGGCCAGACAGTTCTTCATTGTAAGTAGTTCTTAAAAAGATTCATTTTGCTAGATTCATTTTAAACCTATATTATCTTTACTATATTTAAGCCATACTATCTAGGAGAGTAGATTAATGTGAAAGGTGTTTGAACCTTTTTATCGCAAAAGTTTTCGAAGGCTGTGTCACTACAGTGGTTCGGAAATTATTGTGTGCTTAAATACTTATACCTATTTGCTTCGTAACCTGTGTTATTGCCAAGATTTATTCAGTTTGAGCTTTCTTGTGATGAGAAGTTTCCTCCAAGTCTTTCTGTGCGGTGAGAATGGCAAAGACAGCTCAACCCTTTATGAGCCTTTGACAGCTCACTGGCACTCTGTGGGGTCAGGCTGCAGGCTAATGGGATATTTTAGGTTGGTTCATTTTTTTGTCTGAATTTATCTAATTGGGTATCTTACTTTCCCAGCCTTAATACTTTGGAGGCATCTCCTGTTCCAAGGGTCTGTCTGTTGAAAAGCTCCTGTCATTAAATGAAAATGCCATAATAAAAGCAACCAACCAACCAACCAACCAAAACATCTCCAGATGAACAAGGTCTTACTCCACAACACTTTAAGCAGAATAGACCTCTGAGGTTGACAGCAAATCACTAGCTGTCTTCTGAGGAAAACCAGATTAAGCAAATTCGGTGCTCTTCTTGCTCTTAAGCTCTTTCTTGCTCTATACAGTGGATTTTTTTTTTTTTGGGTTGGTTTATTTTTGAGAAAAGAGCAAGTGCTCATTGAAAGTGCATTTCAGTTATAATCAAGGCAGGTGGGGATCTCATGTGCAGTTTTGCCTTTTGCCTTTCAAATGTCTTTCATAACCTGTTCAGCTTCTAGTGCACAACAGTACATTTGTTTTCAATGTGCACGTATAAACTTGAAACATGGAATTACCTTTTACACCGTCCTGCTTTTTAAAAAGAAATATGACTCCCTGTCCTGAGTCTTCCACAACATCTTATGCAAAGTCAGAAGTCTGAAAATGAAAGGCCTTAAATCTTTGCTGTTGGTAAATAAATGTTTTGAAGCTGATAGTGGAAAACATTGTCATGTGTACCAAGTGCAGAGAAAAGAAACGGCCTGTGTCATTTTTTAAATACACCCCAGGTAGTAATAAGCGATTCTTTATTTTAAATCCATTTTCTAACAACTCTCTTTTTCACTTTCATCCATCACTGCTGCTTTCTTTTAGCTTCCTTCTTGTGTCAGCAGTTAGGCATAGCCACAGAGCTTTTTCCTCTGTCTTTTTAAATCAAATGGTCTTTAAATTTGTGCACGTTTGAATTGGATTGTCTCAACTGAAGGCAAATGCTGTCACTGTAAGCCAGTATAGATGACATATCATAATGTTCCCCCAACTCAGACATGAATCGGTGTATAATTGTGTGCACAAAGGGGAGAGAGCCAACCTGCCCCCTGGGAATCTGCTTGCTTGCAGTGCTCATGTTTGGGTCCGTGGAATCCCCTCCTTGCCACAGCAATCGGAGGCAGCAGGGTCTCATTGTATCTGTCCAACGAGGTCTCTTCACCTGCCCTCTCTTCTTACCCTGGAAGAGGGAAGAGGCTTCTCTGGTGCTTTGGACACTTGAAAAGGAGTATTCCTGGGAAGCTGGGA
Source organism: Rhynchotus rufescens (assembly GCA_032273925.1). Lineage (NCBI taxonomy): Eukaryota > Metazoa > Chordata > Aves > Tinamiformes > Tinamidae > Rhynchotus > Rhynchotus rufescens. The sequence goes on from JAVCKT010001992.1 coordinate 7,819, forward strand.
GCTCTTGTGCCTAGGGGTGGTACTAGCTGCAAGGCCTCTCTTTGATTTAGTGGTCAGAGTCTCCTGTGAGATCTGTCTGCTTGGTAAATCTGCCTCCGGAGCAGCCATGGAAATTACAGAATGAAAGACCTTTGGGATCATATATTCAGACTTCTAGGATAAGAAATTGTCACCTGCTTAAAAGACAGGTTAATACCCTACTAGATTAGATGAAAATCTGAGGGCTTGTGATCTTGTTTGCATCTTGGTTTGGCACCTGTTGGATTGGAGGTTTTTAAAATTGAGTCAAGAGCACCGTTCACTTCTTGTGAACAGTTCCTGTACAGCGATACTCCAGCTACCACCTTCACTTGGTGCATGTGAGTGTTTTTGCAAGGAATGCCGTTCTTTGGTCTGCTCATTTGTACCTGGGAAGGAGAGAGCTGGCTCAGGTACTTCATTACCAGATTTCAGTGCGCCTTTGCAAACACTTCTGTGCTGCTGCTAAGAAAAAAACTAAACTCAACCTCTTCTTGGTTTTTAGGTTGCCTGAAAATGTTATTCTTGTAAATGTTGAGTAAGTTGGTTGCAGATATGAAATATGAAGAAAAATAGCTGTGAGGGAGAGAGGATCTCCTCTGTTTTTATATTTATCACATTTATCAACTCTCATAATTTGATACAAATATGTGATTTATTAGTCCACTTTTTTTTGCCTGAGGAACATGGTGCTCAAATTACATCTTTCCTTCACTTGTGAGCACTTCTCTGCTATTGTGGCATTTTCATCAGTATTTCTAACGATGTTAAGACATACTTACAAATACTGCCTGTAGCCGTGCTGTAGTTCTCACTTGAAGCATCACAGACCTTTCTGACAAGAACACTAGTTCTTGTGGCTAAGCAGCCCTGAGGAAAACTCAAACAGAAACCCAGCCCCAATCTGTGGGGTGTGAAGGGAATGTGCCACCACCGTTAAGCCTGAGCAGTTGCTTTGGGTCTCCTTTGACTGGCATCAATTGGGAAGAAAAGGCTACAATTTTCCTGCATGAGAGGAGTTATCCTACTGCTATCAGCATAGCCCAACACCCATAAAAACACATTTTTGATCTTTTTTGCCCACTTTCTCAGGCAGTTGAATTATCTATCCATCTGTGTAAAATTTTACACGCAGGCAGAGCGTGGAAGGCTTTTATCATGGACAGACAGATGCACATTTCAGATCAGCTCAGTGATGTGTTTTCTTCTCCTGAGCTATTTATTATAGATACACAAACCTCACACGTCTCCAGGATAGATTTTTAAGCCTGACTTGACTTTAGTGGCCTGACAGATTGTGATTAACGTACAGAAAGCAGGAACCTTTGCTCCTGGATTGTACATAGATAATTCACTTGATCGATTCAGTACACGAGTTCTTAACCTACAGCATCAGAGCAGCGACTGGCAGGTTACCAGCGTCCCAGACCTGTTCTGCTTCTCCTGGGAGGGATACTAGGGCCTGGTGTGAACTGATCCCCTGAGGCTCTAGAGTGGGAAGTGTGGTTCTGTAAGACTGAGAATAGCCAATCTGTGCTTTTTTTTTTTTTTTAAGCAGAAAACTGTCTGGTGCTATCATCCCAATTTGTCATGATTTAGCTAATCAAAGGGAAAATATGAGTGTTTAGGCTTTTGTTTTTCAAGTGTTTGGAAAATATCAGTGTTTTACTCTTGTACCAATAAGATCATCCGTGTTTTCTTTTTGTGTAGAATTGGTTCCTGGTGTGGAGGAAAGTGCATTTTTATCACTGTTATATTGTTCTATAGGGAAACACGATGATCACTGAACCGTCCTGTATTTAGCCTAAATGCTGTTTAAGGACTGATTAGTCTGTTGTAGCCTTGTTACATGTGTGAGTTAAGAACTTGCATCTTACATGTTTTACTGCCATTCTAACTTGACTGTTTTCTCATAACATCATCTTTGCTATTTTTTATAGATGGTTGCATGAATTGTTTTATTGTGGTTGCATTTGTTTCCACTGGCAGCACTATTTGATGTTTTAAAATGCTTTGCACTTCTCCCAGCTAACATTTGCATGTCATGTGTATTCTGTGTCTGTCCTTCCTAGTCTTCATAGAAAAAGATACTATCAATTCCTGTGTCTTTGTCTCTCCATTTGAAGTTACTGTGTTTGCATTGTTTGTTGTCCTGTAGGGTTTCTGTAGTTTGTCTTTAGTTCATTCCATATTTAGTTTTGTTCCAATTTTCTTCCTTTGTTCTTTAATTATAAATCACAAACCAGTTCCTTTACTAGTTTTGCATTAATATTATTCCTTTCTAGGAAAAAAAAAAGACTATCCACGTATTTTGTTAGGATTGTCTCTTTATTATTCTTTAGGTTGCTGGAAGTTACTTGATGTCACCCTATGTTTAACCCAATACTTCTGTGATGGGGCCACTGTTGGAGAATTATGGACAATTTTTAACTGCTTGTTGGGCTTAACATAGGTTTTACACTAGGAATGTGTTGAGATTCTCTGATAATACTGGAGTCTGGATGCTGTAGCAGAGACTTAATACTTATTAGAAGTTAAGATTTCTCCTGCAACTCAAAATTCCTCCTAACAGTGGAGCTAGTACTGGCATAACTAATACTGACTACTTTCATCTAGTTCACATTTTGTGCTTGAGATTTTCTTTTATTATGGCAACCTCTCCTTTTAACTAGTTTGGACTTAAAGGATGGAAGGAATCATTTTTCCACTTTAAGGCACCCTTCAAAAGCCTGCCGTTTTCCTTTGTAATTTAGGAAAACTGTGTATGCTCCGCTATGCTGAGTGGCAGCAGTTATCTTTGTGTTATTTTTGGAAGGTAACACTAAGAACTCCCAGGAACGCATGCATCTTTAATAAACTTTGAAACCAAGGAAGTTAAATTTTTAATACACTTTAATTGTGTTGCAAATATTTTTAAATAAGATTCTGGCACAGTGATGGAACTGAAAGTTCACACTGTTGTAGGGTGTCACTCCTTCTGTCTGTACACCCTCCTTTAAAGCAGCCGGGTGCTCTTATCCATTTAACTGGAACACAGCAGATGGGGCAAATTATTTTTTTTTTCCTGCCCTTCAGTGTTTCTCTCTGCCTTTCCTGCTGATTCCAGCGGGAGGTCAGTCTATTTAAAGAGCACACACCTTTCTTTTGGGGTCTCTTGTGAGCTGCTGCATAATTTGGCTGCTCCTGGGGACTTTTGTGGGGAGAATACATAATTTACTGACCATCTGCCTGTCTCTGCCTTTTCCTTTCATTCCAACTTTTTTCACCCCTCACCTATAAGAGAAAGAATTACCATTCCAAAGTCAGATTTATGCCGGGAGTTTCTGTTCCTACATGAAATGTAGAGGAAGGCTGGTGAAAAGCAGTCAACTGAGTGTTTTGGTGATGTGATTGCTGACTTTTATTCATTTAAGAATGTGATTGCTGATTTTATTACAGCTGTGTATTTCCTTCAGCTAATGACCCAAGTCTGAAACTAAATATTGCTTTGTAACCATCGTAATTTTGTGACAGCTCTGAGGAAGCTGCTTCTTCCCAAATGCAGGACTTCCCAAGCACACAGCTCCTGAAAGCCCTGAATGAGCTGACTGAAGGGGCTCAAGCGGGCAATACTTGGGATGGGGTGTGGGTGTGAACGGGACAGGATGGGTGACAGGGATGCTACTTATGTAGATGCAAAATTAAATGGTGTCTGTAAAAAGGAAGGTGTGGAAATTTCAGTACAGCTTTGATAGCACTGGTAGGTGGTCCAATAAGAAGCCATAGGTTTTGTGCATTGGCTGAAGGACATGAATGACTGTGAGGAGGGAAATACTTCTGTCCTTTGACTTTATCAAAGGAGATGCGTCCAGGCTATCTGACTCTCACCCTGGTTTTCCTTCTCAATGAAGTAACCTGAAGGACCCCATTTGGCCCAAACTTCAGTCCAGCTCGTACTTCACTGACATTTACATAACCATTATTTTTTATTAGATCCTCCAGCCTTTCTGCAATAGCTTCAGAATCTCTCTATAAACATGTTTGTTCTTGGTGTGTCTGCAGTGCTATTTGTGTGACTGATTCTAGTAACAGAGGTATGAGGGGCATGTTCTTCACTTCTGCTAAAGGTGGTCCTCAAACCTCCATGTGGACCTTGTATCCAATCTGGCAAATTGTAGTGTTAATCTAATGATGTGTGACTGCAAACTTGGATTTAAAGTAATCCTTCTGCTCTAGGGTTTTTTTTTCCCAATTGTTTGCAACACTGTTGTGTGTTTGTTTCTAAACTAATTAAATTGCAAGCTCTTAAGGGCAGGAAGTATCTTTTCTGTTTTCTATGCCTAGCACGGTATGATCCTCATCTAGATGTGTGGTTGCTGTCACAATCATCTGAATCATTATAACAAGCCTTTGAGCAGGAGTATTTCTGGTGTAGCTGAGGTGAAGTACTAGCTCACCTCAGAGTGACAAATTTTGCTTGGAGTGGGGAGAAAAGAGAGCAAAATCTCTTCAGAAAAGCATATATGAATTTAAGAAAAAAATATTTATCAGGAAATATTAAATTCTGGTTTGACTTGTCCAAGGCAGTCTTGTTCTAGCTTTTGAAGCAATTATTCTGCCTTACAGAGTATTTTGATTTAAACCCACTTTTTGAAGATTGACATTCATGGAATAAGCACTGAAGAGCAATTGGAGATTAAAAGGAGTCTTCAGACTCTTAAGAGCACCTAGGTCTTATTTGAGAAGCAAGTGGAACTCTGGGTCAGCATCTTGTAGGGCAATTTAAATGTTTCTTTCTCTTTGAGTTCTTGGTGAAGAATTGACTTGAGCAATGTGGTGCTGAGCTGTTCAGGCTTTGAGTCCTTCCAGTTCCCAGTTACGTTCAGCTGCAGCTTAAGGTCTTCTGGTCTTACAAGGCCAGCCACCTTAGGGACAGCACCCAGGAAATGAGCATGGCTCTCTCAATTTATCAAGCATTTTATTTTGTGTGTTTCTCTGTAGCTTCCTTTCTCCTTGGCTCCTATATAAAAGAAGATTGTTAGGTCAACAGAAGAGATTTAAAAATTTTAAAAGACAAAAGAGTACATTTTTTCAGGTGATTTATGGGTAGGGTCTGGCTTGTATAGGCTACCCTGAGGACTTGCCTTCAAACCAGAATGTCATTTTAGTCAAGACTTCCTGGGTGGTTTTGGAATTTATATTAATACTGATAAACAGCAATGTTTTGCTAGGCAATGTAAAGTGATACTGACAGTTATTTCCTTTGTAGGTTTTGTTTTTTTTATCATCACAGAATTTTAGGCTTTGGGTTGAGATAAATAAAGCATAAGACACGTTAATGGCTTTGGAGTGTGGAGGCGGAGAATGGGAAGTTTGAATATTATGTTTTCTGTTTGAATCACTAATGTGTTACCAGTGAGGAGTTTGATTAGAATAATTAGTCATGAAATACCTAATTGCTCTGAATTTTCCTGTAGACTGCATGGAGATCTGTTTAAGGAGAATATAGTTATTTGGATATCTATCCTGAAAGTGTTTATGGACGCTCCTCGCTCAGTGCGCACGGGTTGGTGCGTATGCAGCGACATCCCGGGGCCTGAGGAAAGGAAAGGGAGGTTCCTGCCAAGGGACTTCCTCAAACTGAGCTCAAGCCATGGTCTGCATATTTTGTGGCCATAGGATTTGTGGCTCTTCTGCTCTTTTAGAGGCGGCTTCATCAGGGGACTGTCACTCTTAAACGAATATCGGTGTTTGCAAAGCAATGAGTTGGAGGGACCAAGTTGCTGGCACGTCCTCTCTGATTGTGCTTCTGTTTCCACCTCCTTGGTGACATTCCTCTTGTGTCCTTGTGCTGTTGGTACCACAGTGGTGGTTACTTCTTTGGGCAAGCGACCTAGCTGAGGAGTAACTGCAGGGAGGAGGGTGCTTCTGTTCTGTTCCCCCGTGGGCTGCTGTCCACTGGATCCGTGCCTGGTTCAGCTGCTGGCTGTGCTCACGCCTGCTCCTAGGAAATGCAGAAGGGAGGTGAGGTGAGGATGGCAGCTGACTATGTTATGGGGGAGCACAGGTCTGAAGGGGGTTTAAGCTGGCCTTGCCACAGGGCGTCATGAACAGACCACGCTGCCCTACAGAACTGAACACCAAAATGTCAGCTTCGTTTTTTTCATTTTGGCTTGTTTTTATTTTTATGTTATTCCTGTCTTTGTGATATGTTGTTTTGTTTGTTTTGTTATTTTTTGTCAGAACTTGTATTCCAAATGGTTAGATAGTGACACAGAACTTGTTACAAAGCTGCCATTTATTCTTGCACATATTTTGAGGGTATATATTTAAGTTTATGTTCAGCATAAATTATGTGAATTATGAATTCATTATGTGTCTCTTGATTTCTAAAGTTAGGTGGAAGCACCTGTGTCTGTCTCATTACTGCGAAAAGGCCCATCCACGTCAGCAAGGTCACCCTTCACAGGACAGTGAAGTATTTTGAATTGTTTGCATGTTTAAGACTGATACAGGGTATTGTGAACTGAAAGCAAGTGCTATTGCTGTTATAATTTCCCCTATGCTGCTTTCTTGGCAAGAATCTGGAATTGCGTTTCCTTTCCTGTCCTGTGTGATAACATAATGACTCAGGTGAAGAGGAAATATTTTGAGCCAGAAATGTATGAAATATTCATCTTATCTCAGTTGCATATTCTTTAAAAATATCAGTTATAAGTTCTCAGAATTTTCTGAGAAAATCACAGAATCAGACTTGCTTTTCTTACCTTATTGGATTCTTGTATAATGCCAAGGTACGAAAAAGTTTCCTCATAACAGTTTCATTACAGGTAGCAAAATTAATGCCAAAGAAAGTCTACAAAGGTATATAGGCAATCCTCTATACGTGCGTAGGATTTTCTGCTTACACTGTATGTCTGTGTGCTTTGGTCTAGCTTGACAATATAATTGACTATAAAAGCATCTACTGTGTAAGAAAACCTGTAGTTTTCATTAGCCTTGGCTGCAGGAATACATGCAAGCTTGTGGGTTTCTTGCTGTTGTTTATGGCACTTAAGTTAATTCCATTTCTCTGTTTTGACATGCTATACAGGACTTTACATATTACAAACAAACCCAGAAAGCCTGTGATTCAGCAAAGACTGTGTTAGGGTTCCCGTTCCTGTGCTGTACAGTAAGAGTGTCCTGTGAAATGGACTGAAGTAAAAAGAAGGGAATATGATGCAATTACAGGGTCTGCATTTAAAAGGTGTGTGTAGCACCCTCCAGTTACATGTTTGTGATGTCTGTGACTGCAGCCTGCAAAACTAACACATTTGGGGTGTTTCGTTTGTTTTGTTTTTGGTTCCTTCTTGATGTTTCTAAGAGATGTTCTGCATGGAGATGCATTCTTCTAAGAAACATCTCTTTTAAGAGATGTTTTCAAAGAGAAATCTGAGGTACAAGAACTATGAGGGGAAATGCTGAATAACAGCATGTGATAGGTTTCCCTTTTTCTGAAACAAAATAAGCTCCTTTTTCATGGTGGTTTTTCTTTTCCAATTCTCAGAGCATTCCTTTAAAAGGAAGGAAGATATATTACTATGTGTAAAAATCAATTACTGTCAGGTTGAGACCTCTTTTATAGGATCATGCCACTCCAGTTGTGGTGTTCTCCTGAATATCCAGTATGAACTGCAAACCACAAGGAAATCACATCACCTGTCCTTTCCTACCCAGAAAAGCAAAAATCCCTCAGATATTTAGGGGAATATCCTCTCCCACACTAGGATCAGGAAGCCAGGTCCAGGTGTCCTTCTAATCAGTTCATCTCGGGACCTTTTACTCTCTGAGGAGTCTCTTGTCTATTCAGTATTTGGCATCCCTCTCTTCTCAAAGAACAACTTCTCTTAACATACTATTTGGTTGGCCTTATCTTTCAGCCTCGGTCCTGATGCCAGCATGAATGGCATGAACCACCCCAGCAAGTCAAAGCAATGGCTTGGGTCTAATGTGCCATCATTAATGGACTGGGCAGGCAGAATTGTGAAACACGGTATTTCCTTACAGTATCACAGGAGAAAACACAGATTTCCTTTTTCACGCTTCTATATACACAGATACCTCTTGACTGAGCTGGGCTGACTGAGGCCTCTCACTCTATAGCCTGGAAATTATCTTTGAAATTAGGAATGTTTCCAGTTTAACTTGCTTTTGTTGACTTTGTTGTTCCTCCAGGATTTATCTATATTAGAAAATGGCACAGACTAATCAGAGTGAAATTTGTAGAACAAAGCAGTTGGTGCAGAAACCTGGCATTCATGCCCCATATGTTATGAGGCATTTCCTAGTTAGGCTCTGGCTTGCCTAGTCTGATCCCAGCCCAGGAAGATGTGCTCCTGGAGCGCATCTTCCAGTGTCATTTCATGCAAAAAGAATGTGCATCATAATGTGAACTGTAGTGAGAGTGAATGAGAAGACTGGCTGCCAAATTGCAGTCGTGGTTGAATTAGAACACGTTATCAGTTAAACTGGATCACCTCAACCACAGAAGCCTTTTTCCTTGTGTTGGTGCTGGCAAGATGCATTTCCTAACAGCTGCTCAGAACCAAGGTACAAGAGGACATAGATACGCAGAGAGAAGAGGTGGTAGGAAAGAAAGGGAAGAGGGCAGATAAGTCTGTGAAGAAGCTATCACCTCAACATAGGAGAGATCCGAGACAGAGCTGTGGAAGAAAGAGTATTTGGAGAAACCCAAAAGAGAGAGGTGGAAGAAAGAGCATTTGTCTCATTGTGGTTGTGTGTGTGTGTGTGTGTGTGTGTGTGTCTGTGTGGTGTTTTGTGCTTCACCAAGTGTTTGCAAAATGTGCATGGGTAGGGGAAGCTGGGAGATTGTGAGAAATATCTGTTATCTTAAAAATTTGAGAGGAGAACACTTCCCTGCAAATTTTTCAACTGAAAAACACTTTACTGAGTGCCTTTCAAGCAGCCATATGTTGCAACATTTTGGCTGAAAGAAATATATGTTTGTTTTTACGTTTTTATACGAAAGTCTGAAAGCTTAATGGAAAACTGACATTTCAATTTTTATAGCAACAAAGAAAGCAATCGCCATCTCAGCTTTCATGAGCCATGCCAGAACCTCTATAATCCATTTTTCTTCAGGCTTTTTAAAAAGGAAGATAAACATTGCTTCCATGTACTGATGGATGAACAACTGAGAATTAAACCTAAGACCGTATGAACTCGGTCAGTGGCAGAGCCTGGATTTCAGAGTACAGTGCCTTGACCAGAAGACTTTTCTTTATCTGCCTAGCTCTCATGTCTCAATCACGTAGCATTTGTCTACCTGTTCTTTTAATGCATCTACACTTACATTAGTTCTGCGGGGCCAAGAAGTGCAGTTCTGCTCTTCGCACAGATGGGGATTGGCAGCCTAGGTGATTGCTCAAGGTTACACAAGAAATCTGTGGAACAGAAGGGACTTGAATAAAGCTCAGTTTTAGGTCTGAGGTGAGAAACTGATCTTTTTGGGCCTCCTATTAGCTTGAAAAAAAAAACAGGGATAGAAAAAAAAAAGAGAGGGAGAGAAAGAGAGGAATGCAGAAAAATTTCTGGTTCACTTCTTTCTCTTAGAGGCAGTTTTTCTTTTTCTCATTTCAGAAATGAAAACAATTACTTACAATTTTCATTTCAGCAGTGGTGCCTTTTCTACAAGATGTTGGTTTTCTGAGTTGTTCTCCATCCTCCCAAAGAGGTTACACTGGGCAAAAAGTAAAGGAAGAGTAAAGAAAACATAACGCGAGTGGGTACCCGCAGTGGGTACCTGCCAGACATATTCTTTTTGCTCCTGTCTCCAAGCGTTGCAGCTTCCATTTTGGGCCTGGTTTTTGAAACGGGCTCAGCAGTGTCTCTCGGTTCCTCCCGAGATGCGGTGCAAATTCCAGCAGGGCTCCAACTCCACGCCGGGAGGCAGGGCCGGGGCTCCTTGCGGCATCGCGAGCAATGAGCTTGTCAAAATAAACCGCCTTGCCTTGAAAATATGGAGCTGCAATGTGTCGCCTGCTCATGCATATTCATGTCTTAAATGTAAATATCTCCTTTTCCTGCACATATTGTGGAAGTTGGCCCTCTCTGTTTGGGTTGTATGTCATATGGCATGTAAATAAGAGATGACAAGTTGTGTAATATATGATGTGGGGAGGAGGAGGGGAGTTAAAGGGATTTGGTTTAATAAGAAACATGCATAATTTACATGTACACAGCACTCTTCCACTCTGTTTCTGCATATTTTATTTGCAAATCCTATGCCCTTGTACCAACCAATCACTTATAAATAATAGTCTTTTACCAGCCTTAAAGATCAGATTTCAGAGATGAAGAGAAGAAGCTTGCTAGACTAGGTATCCTGCAGTAGGAATACGCTGCAGTTTGTACTTGCTTCTCTGTAAGGTACAGGCAGTGAACTGCTGAAGAACTGCTATCTTAAGTTATAAAACAAAACAAAAAGATACCCTCTAATCAATGAAAACACTTTGATCCAGTTTTCTGACACAAAGGGAAGAGCGAGAACTGGATGGAGAAACTGCTAAGGAAATTAGAGCCCTGACTGACTTGGCGCGGCCTTCACTTTACCTCAGGTGCCTGTGAGGTGGTCTGCTCAGGCACTGTCAGGTCTATTCCGCATACTTATGGCCCATCACAGGCCTAGTAAGTCTTTATATGGCAGGGAGAGGAGGAAGGAGTAGTAGAGTCGAATGGTGCTTTCCAGGACATGCACCCTGCTCTTTGACCCAGCTGTGTTGTTTCTAGATCCTGCCCTGAATCCCCAGGGAGAGACAAACGCCATCGCACTCCTGACTTTAGGTGGCTTTAGCCAGGCTTATCCTGAGAAAATGTTAGGAAGAAGCTGATCCTTCAGAGCTTTTCTTTCTATATTAAAAATAAAGATTCAAGGTCCAGATCTCTTATATGAAAGAAACAGGGAAAAAAAAAAATCTCAATATACCTACTTCTAGTAGGTAAAGTGGCTCTCCCTTTTTCCCTCAACTAACTTGCAAGTGAATGGAGAATCAGGCACTAGCAGCAACAAGGAAAATTTGCCTTTCTTTTCATACACCTTGCTCCTGAAGGAGGATGCTTTACGATACCTTGTCCAAAGGGTAATCCCTTATGATGCCTGTAAAGCTCCCTGCTTTGATACGAGCTGTTTCATGCTCTTTAGCTGCTTAAGAAAACCAAGATGACTTCACTAGTTCAGCCTCCATCCCATGGGATAGAGATTCCATTTTTCCTTTCGTTTCCATTCATGGTCTTCAGAGCAGCCTATAAGTAGAGCTAATCCCCAGGTGGGAACCGCTGAACACAAGTGAAATTGGAATAATTATAGTGATTTTTTCCTCATTTCAAAAAGAGACTGAGCCAAAAAAGAGGTATAGAAATTCTGTTCTCTAAATATATTTCTAGAAACTTGTCTTCTTAAGGGTGCTAAGTACATGCAGAAAAGAGTAAAATTTAGTTTGCTGAATTGTGGAATGGGTTTTGAGTAATGAGCTGCTTCCTGTCTTATGGCTACCTTTCATCATTTTTACCCCCAAAATGACACATATGCATATTTATTGGAATTTTATCTTCTAAAAACATGGAATTAAAATTGGTGTGCATGGGGGAAGACTTACAAATGCAAAGTAATTGTGTCTTTATCAGTTTTTCTGACTTTGTGTTTTCTGCATTTTAGTGCTTTGTGCTCTTGGAGTATCCTAGTCATTCATTTGAACAGATAAAAATGTATTTTGGATAGATTCAAAAGCATGAGTTGTTTAGCCCAATACCTCCTGTGACATTAGAAGAAAAGTAATCAAATATTAAGTTCTGTTTCTCAGTATATACTGTGTAGAGCAGAGCTAGGTTTTTGGAGAGCAGGCCAAACTTGAGGGGAGGCTCTGGATTTGATAGTTGTGGAAAAATCTCAATGCAAGATGCCCTTTGATTTAAACCCGAGGAGGAGGGTGCTGTCTTACCTCTCTAACTCTGCTTTTTTGGAAGGCCTTATCCCCACATGCAGCTGCTGCAAAAAGGCTGGAGGTGCTGGGAGAGGATACAAGAAAAGGGAGAAGGGCAGAACAGATGAGAGCAGGGGAGCCGCTGAGGATAGAAAAGGGTGGTCCTGGCACAAAAGCAGGTATGTCCTCGACCTGCTTTCTGGTACCTGCAGTTACCTTGTGCTTCAGAAAGGAGAGTCTGGGTTGACCATCGACCTCGTGGTTGTGGCCACAGCACCCTGGGTTTTCAATGAACTTGTCATCTTGTGCTAAAAGGACTTGACAAATAGGAACTTGTAAAGATGTATAAGCTGAACAGCGTAACAGAGAGGTCAGCTGCTGTGCTCTACAGGCTTCCCTCCCCTTCCAGCCTGATGCCTCAGGGAACAAGTGGGCTGCAGCAATGACGGTGGCAAATTTTGGGCCAGGTTAGTGCCTTATTCCCATTAGCCATGCAGTGCACAGCTCTAGAGACCTAGACTTTCCAGCTTGGCTGCTTGGCACCACCTCTTACAAACAGGATGCATAAATGAGATAAGCTCCTGCTCCCCTGGCAAATGAGAATAATGGATGATTTACACTTACATTGCTATCGTGGTATTTGTCAAATTGATTCCCCTTTGACTTTCAAATCCTTAATTTGGATTTTATATGTGGTTACTATTAAATATTCTTTTATCACCTCAGCAACACTGCCAGCCTGATGTCTCGCTTGTCTTCCTCCCACTGACATGGAAATATCAGTTCACTACTCTATTTATCATTTCTTCTTGAATAGTCTCCCAGGATGTATTCTCTGGAAAAGGACCAATTCATTGTGCTATAACTACTGAAATCTAAATGAATCTGAAATAAAGTTCCTCTACACCATGTTTCTTACTAGAGAAGATTTCTGCTGGGGGCAGAGTTTTAATGGTTTATGTTCAGATTTATCTCTGTTTCTAGTTGAATGCGTTCCCTTCAATCTTAGTACAGTGGCTAAATTTTAGTGACTGTTCCTCTCATAAATATTGCTCTGGGTCAGCCATGCATAGCTTAATGTCTTATGAATGTAGGCCAGAGGGCCAGAAGAAATGGGCTACTAAATCCTCCTTTAATAGATTTCTTAACTCTCATCAGTCTGATATGGAACA
>JAVCKT010001993.1:0-13385 GCA_032273925.1 Rhynchotus rufescens
GTTGTGTTTTACACAACTTACACTTAATACAACAGTTCCTGTGGTATCATGTTTAAATTTGCCAAAATAAAACCAATCACAGTCAGAAAGAGTTGCAATTCAACTTTACTAGATAAGCTAAAAAGCATTAAAAAAAAAAAAAGGTTATCAACTTATCAGTTCATACTTTTTTTTTTTCATTTTGTGTTTGTTCACAAAAGCCGCTTGAAAAATCTCATCCATTAGTTGTGACAAGGTGATGTTTTCATTCACATCTTCCAAATCCTATGAATAACAAGATGATAAATTATTTTTATTTAGTTGACAAGAGTTTTTGTTTCTTGTTGTCTTAAAAGCAAATATTGAACTTGCAGTCTTAAGTTATAAGAAGAATGATTAGAAAATGTAGTCTTGACTTTTCTCCAAATCATGTCTCCAAACACCATTAATGGCATATTAGTTCACACTTGTCAGCAAATGAATTAATGTCGTATGGTCTAAAAATCATATTTGTTCTTTATTGCCATCTCTTCCTCTTACTGTTTCTTTCTGTGACTTCTAGGGAGGTCACAATCTGCTTTCCAATATTTCTTTCTGTCATATGGATACAAAATGATTTTTTCTCAGTAATATCTTTTTAAATTTTTTTTTCAGTATCTTCCAGGTGGTTATTTTTTGTGTATATTGTATTTCTATCAAAGGACAATCATAGTGTGAAGATCAAATTTAAAAATATATTTAAATTAATTAAGGTTGATAACTGAAAAATAACAATTTCACTTACCTCTTTTCTTGAGATAATTAAAATGTTGATAATTATTTCAGGACTATGATTTAAGAAAATAGCATTTTTTCTTTCCTGAGGCCTGATTCTTACTTAAAAAATCCATTAAGTCAATGCTACATTCACTGCACTTAAATCCTGAAAGATATTTCTTGAAAAGCTGATCTGTTTATTTCAAGCCTAATAAGGAGAAAACCTCTTCTAGGAGTTTCTGCTACTGTAAATTTTTTTGAATCAAAATTATCTGCCATATGAACTGCCACAGGACACAAGCAGCAATCTTCCCTTCTCAAGAGATGCTGGATGTAAAGCAGCAGTAAAGGAAGCATCCAGCACCATTTTCGAAAAAACTATTAGAATACCTTTTTTTTTTTTTCTTCTTGAAAAGCTTGTAGATGAGAATTTATTTTTTTTTTCATAAAAAGCTAGTAGACTCTAATCACAGAGTAGTTGAGGTTGGAAGGGGTCTTTAGCAAGTACAGTCTCTCCAGGGTTGGAGTAGATGATCCAGGCAGCTCCAGCAGGGACACCTAGAGCATGTGGCACAGGACGGCATCCAGGTGGGTTTGGAAGATCTCCAGAGAAGCAGACTCCACAGCCTCTCTGGGCAGCCTGTGCCAGGGCTCTGTCACTCTCACAGTAAAGAAGTTCTTCCTCATATGGAGATGAAACTTCCTGTGTTTTAATTTGTACCCATTTCCTCTTGTTCTGTTGCTGGCCACCTCACTCTGTAGTGACATGTTGAGCAGGGGACCAAAGCAGCTAGAAGATGAAGCCTAGCAGTATCTGGTGCCTTAATAAGAAGCAATTGGAGGTTTTCAGCCCAGGAGGATGGCAGTGACCAGTCAAGGGTGCTCTTCCTGCACAGAGACAGCTTATCCCTCCCAAGGCTTTGCAGAGTCCGAAGCCTACATCCTGCAAGGAAAACCATGGAGCCGGCGGCCCCGCTAATGGTTCTCAGTTGCTCAGTTTTCACTCTCTTGGCTCTTGTAATGTCATTGTTTCCCCTTGCTCTCCAGTTGCCATGGAGCTCTCCAAGCCAGACAACACCTGTGTTTCTAATGCTAAAAGAAAAATACCGTTTCTGGGTTTCTTTATGCATCATGAAGAGGTGCTGAAGGGCACACGCCACTCAGGCAAGCTGTAGTATTGACAGCTCGCGAACTAAAGGGATCCTGGCCCAGGTGGGAGCCAGCGCACACATGGGAGACATTTCCATTTGCTAACTCCTGCCCTGGGTGGATGGCACAGCTGGGCAAACAGGGTTGCCTCCCTCCTCACAACTGCTGCAAGCATTTGGGGAAAGAAATTAGGAAATCAAGGTATTGTGCCCAGTCTGCTCTTCAGCAAATAGATCTCCTTTCTTCTTCCTCCGTTTCTTGAAGGACTCGTCATTCTTTTCCTCCCTTCTTCTTGGCTTTCACAAAATGTTGAAGAAAGCAGGGGACAGCAGATATTTACAGCTCCAGGAACAGTCCAAGTGCGACTGTTTGAATAAATGTGAGAACTAAACCTGTCCTGAATTTAGGAGCTGGTGCTGCCAAGGAGCTGGCAACCTCCTCTCCAACACTATGCACCCTCCCTTGCCTGGGTGCCTGCAAACCTGGACACCAACATGGAGCAACCACCCAGCACTAGACCAGCAGCAGGCTCCGTGGGAGGAAAGAAAAGGGTAGGGTTGCCACCCATTGGCATCAATCATTGGGAATTTCTAGACTGCAGGTAAAGCTTGAGTTCTTGACGGTATCAGTACATGACTTCTGTGCTGGCCTTTTCTGAACAAGAGCTTTTCAAGAAGGAGCAGCAGCTACTTACTGTGTTTTTGTGGAAGACTGTAGTTGTCATGCATGTGTTCTGCAGAAGGCAAGGAAGAGAGAAGATGAAAAGGTAGGCTCAAAAATAAGAGCTCTAAATTATTGTATTTTAAAACTATCTGTCTCATAACATCCCTGGGGTCTGAGTGCTGATGTGCTTTGGTAGTGGTTGCAAGGGGTAGCAAAACTGAGCTTATTGTTTAAAATAAACAGTTGAGGATCTCCAGCGCCAGTTCCCAAACTGAGTCATGACCATTAGTGGAGGTCACAGAAATTACAAGTGCAGTCAGGAGCTTCACAGAAATTAACTTGCTTACAGCAGCATCAGGGGTTGGGAGCCCAACAAAGTGGACTTGTCCCAACAAGCTACAATGTTTAGTCATTGCCAATCTCCAATTTTTTTTTTTTTTTTTTTTTTGCTTACTCTCCAGCTCCTGAAGCTCAGTGATTTTCAATTTCTCTGCAGAAGTCAAGGACCACCAGCTCCCTTTTCATGTGGCAGGAGGAAAAAAAAATTGAAAATGTGAGAGAAATGCACCCTAATGATTCAAAAGAAATCAGTCATGGTAGAACATTTGTGTTTTCCTTTGTTTTAGTTGTAGAACAACTGGTATTTTTTAGATATGCTGGCAACCAATGTTGACTGGAAAGGTTTTTACATCTAAGTAGGGGCAAGCTCCTCCTGATATATGTATCATCTTGCACTTCATAACCTGAACAGCTTTAGATCTTGTAATGCTTAACTTTGTCCACTCTATAGATGTTAGCTCAGATGTTCTAGAGTGATAATATATCTATTTTTATTATGCCCAGTCATTCATGATAGAGACACACATGCAGAGTACAGCATTTTTGGAGGGGATATAGCACATGTTTATCAACACCCATTTCTAAATTATAATGAAAATCAATCCAACTTGTCCTTGTTTTTCCCACCAAAAGCAGAAATACATTTCTGTACCTAAAGCTTTTGGGAAAAGAAAGTAAAGAATCAGTGACTTTCAGCTTCCTCTTTTCTTCTGCCATTAGTTTCTCTATCAAGCTCAACCTTCCTGGGCTTTGGCTTCCTCACGTGTCAGATGGGAATAATTATGGTCCACCTAACAGCAGCACTGAAATAATTAACATTTGCAAACACTTTCAGAGCCCCTTGTGAGAGATGGAATATCAAAGCTGTACAAGATATTGATGCTCTCTGGAAGGTTAAGTGTACAAAACAATCATGTTATTCTGCTGCTAACTATTTTCAGTTAGAATTTTTATTAATACAATATTATCTTTGCATCAAGTTACTAGGTTTATGTAGTAAGCTTTTTACAACCCTCTTCCCCATTTTTCAAGGGGAAAGAAACTTTTGTCTACTTTTGTCCCAAAGCAAACGTTTCTGGTTAGATTATAAAATACTTGAAAGTAGTCCTTTATATTGGGAAGTATGAAGCAGCGTGAGCTCTCATAGCATCTCCACACACGTAAGGTGTTGGGATGTTTGTACGTATGTGGATATTTCCCTAGTGTCCAGAATGACTAGCTATTATGCCCAAAATAGCCTTTGTACTTTACTTTTTTTCTCGACAGTGTCACACTGAGTCTCTTCAGTCAAAATTTCCTAGCCAGTCATGCGATCCCGAACAGATGAGCCGTGTTCCCCTTGCCAAAGTCGGCTTGTGCCACGGAGACTCGTCATCGTTGCCGCTTCCCACCACTTCCTACAAGCAGCTCCATACAGAAGCCCTTAGGTAAACGCTTTGGCCGCCGCTTCCCCAGCGCCCACTTTTGAGTAATGTGACCTGCCCTTCCGCAGACACCCTCCCGGGGAGGAGCTCGCCCAGGGCTTTGGGCTGGCGGGAAGGATCTCCCGAAGCTGCTGTTTCTCCCACATGGATGAGCACGCTCGGAAGCAAGCGAGTGACCAGAGAGCAAAGCGGCAGCGCCGTGTGCTGCTTGTCCACCTCGCTGTGCCCCAAAGCCACACTCTTCCTCGCCCTTTTCCCACAGCGAAGGCTGCCAGCAGGGATTTTGGGGCAGGCGCGTCGGGAATGGCCCCGGCCGCTTGCAGACCTGCAATTTCCTCCGTGTGGAGCAGGGAGGAAGTCGCTGCGAGCCGAGCGAGCCCACCCAGCGGTGCTGCCCCCCGAGCAAGAAAGCAACGCCCGGCAAATATTTCGACTTGCTGCAAACACTCCTTTATTCGCCTAGAAGCAAAGCAAACCCCGGGCAAAATCCCAAATGCACGAGGCTTTTGTAAGGGAAATAATAATGAAAAATAACAAAAATGGGTGTTATTCCCATTTTTGGAAGTGATTGCTGGATTTAGAAGTCACCTTTCAAACAAAGGAAACACTGACTTGTTATACAGAATTAACTGGAAAAAGTTACTGATAGCACAGACTGCCTCTGAGGGGTAGGGGGGGAGGAGTGTTTAAATATAGCAATAGCCATAACTATCACGACTTCTAAAATTAAAAAGAGCCACAACAAGAATTTACAGTGTCAATGAAATTAATTCACTGGAAAGTGAGGATAATCCACTCTCATAAAAAGCAGAAAATAACTTCACTCAGTTGACAGTTTTATTATAGGAACACAGGAAAATGGTGACAGAAAATGATATCTTGATGCCGATTGTTTTATTTGTGCCTCTTTCTGGGTGTTTTCTTTTCACAGGTCTGAGCTTTTAATACGTGCTGACTGTCAAGTAATAAGCAAATGGAATGGTGTGAATTAATTATTTCTTTCATTTAAATGTACATTTTAATTAAGTTTATTGGTGGGAGAATTGACATCTTGAAAAGTTCTTTACATTTAAGAGATGTTAAAATAACAAAATCACTGAAGCCTAAAGAACATCAAGTAGGAATGGCATTTGTTTTGCTTAACTTACTGGGAGATGTAAAAGACTTGTCCCATTGACTTTTAAAAGACCTAAAAATAATAAAAAAAAAATCGGAAAAGTTAACTCATTTAAAATATACTTTTGTTAAGCACTGAATCTGTAATTAAGAAAGAAAGTGGTAGTTATAATTAAAAGCGTATTTCCCAGAGGGAGCTATAGTTTTCGATTCCTAAAATACAAAAAAATGTAGACAAGTACTAGTGGAAGGTTTGGACTCTTATTTCTGAGTATGGAAGGAGACTTGATCACTTGTTTATTATTATTATTTATTTCAAGTAGAGCCCTGCAAATATTTTCACACCTGAAGTGGTATCATGGAGGTATTTTGCATTTTTGCAGAAGATCTTGACTTTTTACGTGGCACGGCTTCATAGTCTGCAAAATCAAAACACACACAGGAAAAAAAGGCTGTTATTTCACGGAAAGGGTCAAGGTTTAAGTGTTGCCGGGCCGCTCTGCTTGGTGGTGGGTTCAATTTTATGCACAGGGCTCCGTGCCCGGCACCTCGGGGCTGCCAGCGCCTTGGTGAGTGGCAGCGAGGCAGGTTTGGGCCACTCGCTCCTAAACCCCACGGTGCAAAATGATTTTGAGCCCTGGGCCAAAGCAGTGGTGGAAGGTGTGGGAGGGTTTAGTCACTTCTATTTGTGGGAACAGATGGCGGGAGTCTCGGTGCTTTGGACATAAGCTGGAGTTGAGGAGAGGCAGAGGCTCAGGCTCGCTCGTCCTTGGCCTTGAATGTCTGGCATTGCTGCCTATCTGGGGTTGAGACCTCAGGCAACTGGCAGGTTTTCTTGCCCTTGAAACCAGTTCTGCCAGCATAAAGATCTTTAAAATGCATTGCAATTGTTATTATTTAACTATGGATTAATTAAATTTAATTTTCATTTTCTTTACATACACACAGCTGTTCAGTATCGACAAGCCATGGACTGCGCTTTTTACCTTTGACATAGTCATGTATTGGAATTCTGATTTGTAATAACTGAAATAGATCAGTCTTAAGAACAGCCCTAATATTGTTTACCTGGTGGGGATTTCCACCAAAACATTATAACGGGTTAGTTCTTGCATATGCACATGCAGGCAAGTAATGCAATGGATGGCAATGCCAAGTCACCCTGCTCAGGCCTACCTGCCCTTCACAGACCACGTTTGGATTGCGGCCTTTCCCATCACCAGAGATGGAGGAGGAAAGATGGGCTCCTCTAGGCCCCATTATCAACTTGCAAAAAATGTACCTTGGACATGTGTGAATTGGAGTCTCTTATTCCTTGCTTTGATGATTTTCAAATCAAATTCAATGAGCTTAATCTCAACCTAAAACTAAATTAAGCTAAACCCTAAAATTTCATTACTAAACATAAAGAGTTAAGAGCTGCTGATTTTCTCCTTTTCAAAGGCTGCACAAAGATCTGTATCATGGTCCCCATCCTGGGTAGGTGAGCAAGTGATGAGCAGGCGGAAGATGTGACCTACCTGAAACACTCTGCAAAGCTAGGGGTGCAGCTGTGCACGGTGCTGTACTGTCACACATGACCAAAATATTGGGCACTCAAAATTATCCTCCTCTCCATTGTCTTTTTTTTTTTTTTTTTTTTTTTTTTTTTTAATTTCAACAGGGTGGTATAATTTGCTGCACAAAGCAACTAAAATTGTCCTTTGGGAGATGGGGGGTTGTGTCACAAGGGGACATCGCCAGGTCCCACTGTCTGTCTGTCTGTTTGTCTGCCTTCACAGGCACCAACTTTTGTTTGTGACTCTGCAGTGCTCTCATGTGACATATGGCAAATTGTTTAACCTTTTCCTCTTCCTTTTTCCTTATCTACCAAATGAGGATAACACTCACCTCAGAGTATTGCAGGAGAGTAATTTCATTAGGGTTTGCAGAGATGTGTGGGTGAGGAGCGCATAGAAGTACAAAGCATTATTTTAAATTGAAGAAGTGCTTGATTCCATCTCTCCAGCTGTTTGCTGTGGCTTCCCTGACTCATAAAAAGTCAGTGTAGAGGCTTTGGAAGGTGCCATCTGGTGCTCTTGCTTTTTTCACTCTTTCTGCATTGCAGAGCTCAAAAATATACATTTTCCTTAACCAACTTTACTGTAACAGACCACGTCTTTGTCTTCCACCTCTCTGTACAAAAGAGTGCTTTCAATTTGCTTGCATGAGTTTACCACATTTTGTTTGTAATAGTTTTAAACTGAATAAATGTGTATTACTAAGCCTTTATTACATCTTTTGTATTTTACCACAATGCAGAAATGTACAATGCGAAATATAATTTTGCACAATGCAAAATATAATTTGATAGTTTCATTCACCTTTCTAAAAATGGATTATTTGTAATATTCATGTTATCTTCCACAATGTTGGGTCCTATTATATTTCTGTATGTATGTATTTTTTCAAAGGTAAGTAAAAATTCACAAAATTTACAGGGCAAAATCTTTTATTTTTCTGAACATTGTCCAAGTGAGATCAATCTAACTGTAATTACTCAACACTACAGAATCTCTCCTTGGGCAGAAGATTAGATAATAAAGTGTTTATGACAAGCACCAACCTTTAAAAAGGCCAGTGAAACAACACCTAAGATATCAGGTGGAAGTAGAAATTCTACTTGAAAGAATACACTGGTGTTTCTATTTATTAACTTATCAGCTTGGCTTAAATTAACTATGACTGAAATATGCTCTACCCTTTTCCTCAATTAACTTTCCATTCATTCACAAATTCATTGGGCCTCACCCTGGAATGAGACCCTTCATCCTTCAAAGAGCCCGGGTGACCTGCTACAGTTTTCAACTAATCAGAGAAACAAAAAAGGGCCGAGATTAAACCCCCAGGAACCCAGGCTATCTTGGAATTCACTTGCAAGAGTAAACATTGTCACTTACAACAAGCAGGTCTGCAGATATTTAGCAAACCCCAGGGTGCTCTATACAGTGAAGATTTCCCTGTTTGATTGCCATCTTATCCACCAGAGTGGTTTTCTTAGTTACTTATCTAATCAAGGAGTTAGCTGGTGTGTTAAACAAAAGAAACTTTCAGCACGCTTGCAAAAGTTTAGTCACATTTCCATGCCCCACTGCAGTGGGGAGGTGATATCGTGTGTAATAAAATCACTTTAGAATCACAATTAAAATATAAATCATGCAAAATTGGAAACCACAAAATAGGCGTACAGTGGGTCAACCAATGTGTGACCTTTACTTTTGTAAGAAAAAAAATGCCTAAAATGTGTCATGATAAATGCTACAATTTCTAAATGAGCTTTGTAGTAACTTAGCATTAATTGTCCTTTCACATAAACACACACATACGTACACAAAAAGATATTCCAGGACTTTTCATTGGCAAGGAGGGAGGAGGTGGATACAGACTGAATGCTTGGAGCTAATTTGGTATCAGTATTAGAGATATCCTTAGTAAATAGCAAGTATGGCTCTGGAGTCTTAGCAGAAATCTGCTAAGATTTAACAGTACAGTTGCTTTATCTATCCCCAACCTGTTGATCGTGTTTTCCATTTAATGAAACAATTTGGTTTAGATGTTACAGAGCTGTCTGGGATCTGCCTGTTGAAAATATCCATAAAAGAAAGATCATAAAAGAGTAAAATTCTCTACAACAAAAAAAAAAAAATCTGTAAAATAAGCTTTCTGATACGCTATGTGACCATGAACATCTACGAGAACAATTTCTGATATGTTCTCCTTGGACATGCAAGGTACAGAGGGCAGATATCTTCTCATAACTATTATATTGATAGCAGGAAGGAGAAAAAGCAAAAGAACAGAAGAGTTGGGACAGAAGTGCTACCCATGGATGACTCAAGGCCTAGGGAATGAAGAGTGGTCCAGAGGAGAGGTCACAACCATGGGACAAAGGGCTTCCATCAGAGCCATCACAGCTCACCTAAGCTGTGCTCATCTGAAGCAATTACTCTGACTCTCCTTAATGGCAGGACATTTCCCCTCTACTGCCTTTATGTGCAACAACAAATTAATCTCTTCAGAAACTGAAAGACAAAGATGGAAAAGAGGAAACAGCTTCCTCATGCGCAAAAGTTTGTGCACCCCTCCACTTAGCAGGGAGGTTTGGATGCACAAGAAGAGAAATGTCCGGCCTGAAAAAAATGTGGCTGCTTGTTTAAGTGTGCAGTAATGCAGATTTCAAGACTTCAAAGGGAAAAATCTATCTGTCTTTCTATCTGTCTAATTTATCTATCGTATTGCTGTTTTGGATAAATATCTAAGTAAAGTGAGATTCATAGAGGAAAGTGGTGAGAAGTGGTGTCCCTTGTATTTTTTTTTAGGACCAGCTCATATGACTGAAAAAAAAAATAAATAAAAAGAAGGATCAGCAGTTGGATACAAACTGCCTTCTTCAAGTCAAGTCATATGGCTGCCGAGAGGGGATTTAGCCCTCGGGGCAGCCGCTGTGCGTGCACTGGGGTACCTAAACTCTCTCCCAAGCCCTTGTGCTGGCAGGACTGGGGAGTGCGAAACAGATGGTGGGAAGTGTTGCACAGCCAGGGCTGGGGCTTCCTTGGGCAGCGCAACGGGATCTGAAAGCGGCTGTCTGCCTGCCACCTTAGCTCGGCTGAGAAAGCAAAAAATGCAGCAACACTTCGACTGATCCCGATTGCTCATCTTCAGGGTTAGCTCAGCCTGGGTGGACAGATTAAATTTTAAAATGTCAATTTGGCTGCCACCTTTGTCCCTTAAAATGCAAAACCAACAGGCTGGGAATGTGAAAGGGCTTCGTGTACCATCTTCCTCGCCAGCGCAGAACATAAAGTGGATCCTGACCTCACATAAGAGTCTAATTCTACTCTTATTAATTTAATAGACTACAGCCTGTAGTAGGCACAGCAGAAAGTCCCATGGAATCCATAAGGACTATTGTGATGAGAGGGGCTTGCTCAAATTCTGCTCTTTTTGCTCCATATGCCTACATGGGGAATGAAGGCCAGTGAGCCTTCTGCAAGCAGAAAACGTGTTTCAGACCGCACACCTCCATAGCTGACGTACAAACTGGTTTCAAGAGGACACTAGCACAGGATTATTAAAAACTATTGTTGTTTGAGCCCTTTATCCTCTTTTTTTTTTTTTTTTTTTAATTTTTGTGAAAGGTTTAGAACTGCTTTCTCCTGATCTCAGTTGAACTAGCTACTCTGTATTTCTCTGTGCAGGTTGTGGAAAACAGGATTTTATGAGGAACTCCAACTACACATGAAGAGTCTGTTAACAAATAAGTGGTGCCAAATTCTTAGGTACACAGAACCGCTGCACTGAAAACAAAGGGATCGCATGGGCGGGAATAGGAATAGCTGTGGCAAGGAATGTGGATTCCCAAAGGAAGTGGTAACTTTCATAAGCTCTTGAAAAGCCCATTTTCCATACCCACTGCTCTCACCACCTTCTACTTGTAAACTGTGCTGTTCAGTAAAACCTGCAGTTTTCTGCAGTGCTGCGTCGGGAATTACGGCTGGGCAAGTAGGGTGAAAAGCAGACGTGAAACGTTCACAGCCCAGCACACACCAACACAAAACCTTGCCTGGTTTCAAATTCCGCCACCAGCCCAAACGCCAGGCAAGCTTCACTGAAAAGTCTGTTCAGGTTCATGAACCGCAGGATGAGTTTGGGGGGCAGCCAAGAAAAAGCAAGGTCTGGAAGAGTGAGCAGAGGGTGGGAGACAGCCCTCGTTTTGGGCTCTGCCATGGGTTCCTACCACGGGTGTGGGGCAAGCCATGCTCCTCTGGTGACACCTACAATGGCACAGCATTCAAATTACCTCATATAAATTGCCACGAAGTCACAAAACGTAATCCCAGTTTATTAGTAACCTCACTAGGGTTATTTCACTGCTTTAAGCATTATTAAGCAATTGTTTATCCAAGGATGTCAAAGATGCTGATACAGAAAAACAAAAGAACAAGAAAAAATGTATTTAATTGTTATAGAAAAGTGATCCTATAGAAAAAAAAGATCTAAATATTGCCATTATTTTTCAGGTAAAGTGTCTTCCTTTGGGTTAAATCCTGCTTTTGATCAGAGCTCTGAAATTTCACACACAAAAAGAACGTGTACAGGATAGAAGGTAACAGATATCACTATGCTGGCTTCAGAGAGAGCTTTGTTTTAAAGCTGAGTAAGTACATTAATCTATTTGCTAATCTATATTGCTCTTTGGAGAAACTGCAACTATTAAAAATCACGAGATTCTGTATTGAAAGAATTCAGGTGTGTCACAAGGAAATACATATAATAAAGCATCCCATCATGACTCTATATTTAATCAAGCATTTTATTTAGCTGTTTAAATGAATGCATTTAAGAGGAGCCATGTGGTTTTTTACCATGTCATTGAAAGTATTTAACATATCTTGTTGTTTTGTCTGCAAGATTCATTTAAATATTGCAAGGCTGCAAAGCCCTACCCACAAATTCCTCAATACCAGGGGGAAGAGAGCTTTTTCATGTCTGTAAAATAATTTTATTGGGTATTAAGGTTACTTACTGCAACCACACTCGTTGCGGGGTGATGAAATCAGAGACTTTGTGACAATCCCATAGCATGCACAATGGAGTGTCAAGATATTGATTACAGTGAGAAATTTTGTGAAAATTTCATTTTGCAGCAGCCACACAGACTGGTGTCTGATACATTCATAAAAAAAAAATGACTTTCTGCTGTGCAAGTCTAGACAGGAGGTCTAGTGAGGGTAGAGAAATACTGGATGCAATAATGCAACCACTCAGTAAGAAACAGGCAGGTCTCTACAGCCATTCTTTACACGGGATTAAATGAATCTGCAAGATAAGATTGTTGAATTACAGTAGATATTGTTTTGATGAAGGAATGAAGGACTATGTAATATATAATTTCTATTTTAGAGGAAGGTTGTAGGACTCAGGGATTTCAGCTGTATATTATTCAAAATGAGGGGAACATCCATCTTTTAAATACATTTACGTAACTTTGAACATTTTTTGCTGGAAATTTCAATTTATTCCAACATACTTGAATAGAAGGTAAGAAAGTTTATGTAAAAGATTTATTTTCCTAGGGACTAGACATGGCCAATGAATTCATTCTGCCTAAGAAAAGAGTGACCACAGGCCACATAACTATCAGAAGAAAGCATAAAACTCACTTATTACCTTTATCTTTCTTCCTGCCAAAACTTCAGATGTCACCTTTATATTGTTTGCCCATATGCATGTGCATATGTGCTCACCTGCAAATACATATGTACAGTCATATTGCCTGTTTCCATTTACCCTACTGAAAAGGAGAATGTAAGACACTGCTATTGCATTTTTTCAGGTCTAAATGCCTGTCAAGAATTATGCTTTAGTTTCCATTGCATCATGGAAATAATACACAGATGCAGGTTAATTTCCAAAAATGAAAGCTTTTATACAGATAGATGCACCATAGATATTAAAATTTCCCCTGCAAATTTATCATTTCTATGTCAAAACATCACCAAGTACATTATAAATTCAAGGAAATCTACTCACATAGTTACAGTAAGAGTTAAAACTAAGTTACTGTTTATACCACTTTATATTTCAAAATCATTTATATGTAATAATTAAATATGACAACTTACATGAAACTCATCTGCTCAAGGCAGGTACATTATGTGTATTGTGTTATAGGTGATTTTTAGGATGTATTACAGTCCTTTATTCCCTTCTGAAAGAACACATGCATGACTAAAATTTATGCAGTTTGTCTTGTATCAAACCTGTTGAGAAGATGAGCACTGCAGGATTATATCCTATGTATCAGCAAGTTCAAGTTGATGTCTTAGCTCTCTGCCCTTGGAAGTCTTCTCTTGCAAACCAACTGTTGCTTGGAAATGTTTCTGATCTCCACCTGCTAGAAACAGGACAAATATCCTG
>JAVCKT010001998.1:0-19711 GCA_032273925.1 Rhynchotus rufescens
AATTAGAGAGGAAATACAGGAAGGAGAAAAGAGGAAAAAATATATGGAGCCCTGGCAGATTCATTAAATTTGTTCTTAGCTAGAGCAGAAACAGGTCCCTCAGGCAGCAGAAGGCCCGTCACTACCCAGCTTATGCCAATGCAGTTCACAACATTTTCCAAAAAGGACTTTTCCTCAGGACACATGAACAGCCCGTGCCAAACAAGTCTGTGGGACTACTCACTAAGGAAGGCATCGCACACAGCCCGCCCTCGAGTATCTGCAATTCAGATTTCTGCATTCACTGCAGAGATCCCCACGTGCCAGTGAAACCAACACCAGCAGCTTGTGGCGTCCAGCATCTCGCTGCATTTCAGCACTGAGGTAGAGGCAGAAAGGAGCATTTCTTGCTAGGGAACAGCGATCCTCAGGGCTGGCCAGATTTTGGAACAGTAGGAGCTCCAGGGGAAAAAAAAACAGATGGCAGCTCAAGGTGACATCATGTGGCAACAGGAGCCATGCATTGTCTCAATGTAAAGACAAGCAGAACGCAGCGTTATCTCAACTACCCCTATATGATGTTAAAGCCTTTAAAAAGCTGACTTGCAAGTTAAACCACACTGGAAGTAGCAAAGGCCCTTGTGTCACTGCTGTTTTGCCACCAGCTTCAGAAGAAGCCCATCTGCTCATGAAGACACCCCAACTCCTTAAGGGACCAAAAGGGACCTGACCTAAGGGTTAAGCTGAGCTTGGAGGCGGCGTTTGGGCGCTGAGGTTACCTGTGGCCGCGGCTCCGCGCCGCAGACCCTGGGCTCCCTCCAAGCCACAGAGCAGCTTCGGAGGCTTCCAAGGACTACGTGTTTCTGGAGAACAATGTGGGGATTGATGCAGGGAAAAAAAATAAAAAATGGAAAAAGTTTCCTCGATTTTCTTAGGTATTTATTGCCTGGACAAATGCAGTATTAGGGGTCATCTTTCTCATTTGCACAGCTGCTTGCAAAATCAAAGTTCTAGCTAAAAAGAAAGCTTTGCAAGACCTGGTTAATGTACTTTTGTAAAGGGGTAAGTAGGAAAAGTCTCCAAAATGGATGCAAGTATAGGAAAAAAAATAAAACATTGAAAAGTGATCTAAAAATAAATACTAAAACCTTTAACCTGAATAAAGGAAAAGAGTTACCAGAAAGGTATCACTACAACTGCAAGGAAAAGGTCAGTACTGAAAGCACTGCTTGGAGCTCTCCTCAGCAGAACGCCTAATAAAGGAAAATATATTGCTGTTCCCTAAAATACCCAGAGAAAATAGTGTTACTCACTGTTTTGTAAATGATGACTGGTTAAAGAAAGAGCCCAGGAACCAATTCCACACAATGCAAAAATATATGTCCCATTTCAGAATGCTATAGATGTAAAACTGAGAAGAAACTTGCACACAGAAAGCTTAAGAGTTCCCTATAGCACTCCCACATCCTTACAATCATTTATTAGAGAAGGAATCAATACAAGTCCTCTATTAACGTCTCCATTCTCATGTCTTTAAAAGAAAAAGTACTAACTTCTTTCTGCCTCTTTCTAATTTCAGTCAGATCTGACAGAGGGCTACAGCTTCCAAAGGCATAAGCTTTTAAAGCTCGCGGAGCCCCCGTGCCCATTCTCACACCCGCTCCGAGGAGGCTTCCACAGGGACTCCTCCACTTCCAGACCTCACCCGGTGAGGAATATGAGCAAACTCATATTCCTGCTACCCAAGCCAACCTGAGTCAGGTTGGGGGTACCCCAAGGCTCCCCCGAAACCCCTACTGGTAACACAATGACTGTACTCAGCTCTTCACTTCCATAGGGATCTCCATGATGGGATCATCTCCATCTCTCCATAGATAGATCTATAGATCTCTCTCCATCCTCAAAACCACTTTGCTACCAAACCCGTGTTCCTGCTCTCTTACTCAGTGTGAAGCACTACCACAGACCAGGAAGACTTTATTCCAAACATTACTATTTACTATCACTTATAAACCCCTCCTATAGCTACAGGAAACTCCCATGGAATGCTTCCCTGGCTAAGGATGCTTCCCAAATTATGGCTATCTGGATGCGAGGTCATTTCCAGCATTTCTCATATTTCATGGGCTCATGCTACTTGCCTTTTATTCCATTTATAATTTCTATTTATTTGTTTGCCTTGCATAGTGCCCTCTCCACTGGCAAACAGCAGGATACACATTTATGAGACCACACAAGGAATGAGATTTCCTGCCTTTAACCTTCCACATGCTGCATCAAACCAAGCTTTGAAAAAAAATGAAAGTCTGACTTTTGCCAATAATTTCTGTAAAGTGACAGGTCCAAGCAATCTTCCCATTCTTTCTGTAACCTCATAAAAAATACAGAATATTTTATCTCACTTTTTTCCCCACTGGCTACTCATTTAAATTAATTTTAATCAATACAAGCATGAAAAAGTACAATAAGCTGCGGAAAACTCAACCATATCTTTTCAAACCAACACCCCCAAAAATACACATCTCATTTTCCTATGCTCAGCTCTAGTAATATCTAAGAGAAATGAACCTAATTTCAAGTGCTAATTTCAAGTGACTTTCCTGAATAGTCGGTTATATTTGTTTGATTTAATCCAACTTAATGTCTTTCTGCATTATCACCATTTTCAATGCGGGTTGTAAATGAGTTCATTTTATCCTGTGTGGACACTTCAGTTCAGTGCAAGGCTGAATCTCATGCAATGTCCAATCTCAGCCCAATCTTCAGCAGTTCATTACGATCATGTTCAAAACACCTGTAGTTTCAGGAGAGGGTTTTTCTGTTTGTTTCTTGTTCAAATGCCATTTATTTCAGAGCCGCACATGAAGGGCCTTTCCCTGAACTGCCAAGAGGTGCCTGGATGCTGATAACCTTCAAGTTATTTAAGTAGTTACTAAGAAGGAAAGCACCCCAAGCCATAAACCACTTTAACCAATCGTAGAGTCTCTTACAACACTCTGTCTGGATAGCAAGGTTATTTTCCTCCATGGAAGAGGGATCCATTTGTGCCACACAGATTTCTTCTCTTTCTGTTCTGTAACAGAAGCCTAAAATTCACATATGCTCCTGCCATCCACTTGGCTGGTACATGGGAAAGGCAGGAACATCAGGTGTCTACTAGGAGGAGGGAAAGTTCACCAGGGGCTCTCCAAACCAAAGCTTCCACTTTCCTCAGGAAGCAGAAAAACTGGGAAAAAATAAGTTCTCTCCTCCATGGATCGGACTCCCACATCCTCCAGTGAGGTTTGGAGAAACAAAACTGAGAATCTCCCTGGATTTACGGCACATTATTGCTGATTGAGCCAGTCTGGCTTTCAGAAGTTCACTATGAACCACTATGAGGGGGGTTTTTTGACACCTCTGTCTCCCTCACAGTAAAATGAGAGAATTTAATATAAGCACCATGGAATCTACACTGTTCATTCTCATCACTTGGTTAATTACGTTCACTTTTCAAAGTTAAAAAAGTAAAAAACAAAACCACACAATTATTTTCTAAAGCAGAACCGTGCTTCTGGTCACATCTCTCTCCCCTAAATAACTACTGTATCCTGACAGCGCATCCCTCAAACAAAACCAGTTTAGTTCTGGTAAAAGCAACAACACGGACAAGATTTTTTCCTGAAATTTCCCATCTTCACTTACATTTCCATCACTTGTGGGGCAGCCTGTTATCACAGGCAGGGTGTTACAACATAAACCTGAGGGGCTGCATAGAAGGAAAGGAAGGAAGGAATTGTTTCAGGTGAGAAGATCCCTCTTGGGACGTGAGAAGAGGAGAGATCAACAGTCACAATCTTACTGACTGGATACGGAGCTGTCAACATATCCCGGTAGTCCTGACCAAAAATCAAACGCAGCAGGAATGTGATGAAGATAAAGGGTTATATAAAAGGAGCCGGGTAGCTCAAATGCTGAAGGAACCTTAAACGGAATAAAAGGGGAAAATCAGAAATAACACACAAATCCAGCTTGGGAAATTCTGTTAGTATTTGGGTTTGAAACCCCAGAATTGCACCACATTTATTCTTGTTTCCTGGCATTCTGGAACCAATCAGAAGAGAGTCCCTCTGTACTTATACAATTATGTCAAGTATAACATAAACAAGAAGAAAGTGGTTTTGGACATCTTTATTGATATTTAACAGCACAAGGCAAAAGTCATCTCTAGAAACAGATCAAGAATCCTGGATTCCAGCTGCAAGACTCGGAGCACAATAATATTATACTATACAATGCTGATACACAAGGAGTATCAAAATATTGACTTTATAAAGGCAAGTCAAAATTATTTAAAAAGCACGCCTATGGAGTAGAGCAGGAAAGTTATTTTAGGTTACCCTAGAGACAGCAACTGGGCCCATACCATTAAAAGCGACTCTCAGTGTCCCTGTTCCTTCCCCACAAGTATTTAGGAACATTAAATGCACCTTGTTCCCTGGAACGAAATGCCCAAAAGCTGCGGCTGAGGCAAGTACACGGACACGGCAGGTACAAAACACGGCCTGGAAGGCAGACACAAACACAGGTATTTCCTTCAGCTACGAGCACTGCCGGCACACACCTCGAGCCACACGTGGGTACTTATTTCTGCCATGTTCATTTTATTTTCATTTCATTTTTTCGTCACATGTTCAGTTTATGGCTTGCAGCTCAGTCCTGCTCAGCACCCAGTTTGCCAAAAGACCCGTACCCAGAATAAAAAGCAACTCCAGCCACCACCTCCCTATTTGCACATTCTCCATAGCCATCCAGGACCTGCCACATCAAACAGGGTTAAACCTCATTTCTCTCGAGGTCTCCAAGTTCACGAGCGCAACCGGGGCTGCCTATTTTAAAACAGGCGCCTGACCATCAGTTTTCTAAAAATAGCAGGTTATAAATCTAGCGTTTTGCTCGATAACCACAGAACCAGCGAGAGGGACGCTTGATATTTAGGAGGAAGGGAGGAGGGAGACATTAAAGGTGTCCCCTGGAGAGTCCCATTTCCCAAAGCCCAATGGAAAGGGCTCACCACGTAGGTATGTACTTCAGCAGCACCATCTGAACACTTATTTTTAGAAGGTACCAAGACTGCAACACATTCCAGCATAACAAGAAATCACAACTGCCATGAAGCGCTAGCCTGGGGGCTGCATTAAGACTGATAAACAATTTAAATATGCTGGGGAACTTAATGAAAGTTCTAGGCATTAGCTTAAAAAAGGGTGTTTCATAGTAACTGATTTAAGAAATAAATTGAGTTCGAGCACAAGCATCTGACTAGTTCGTTCCAGCCGCCAGAAGCAGCAAACAGGAAAATAAAAATGTTCTTTAGCTACTGCCAGAGGGTCCAGTTCACCCTCGTGCCACCTCTTCTCGCTCAGCTTCTGACGTTCAGATTTAGGAAAAGTCAGTCCTCTTTTCCAAAAGCCATTTCCCACATTGAGAAGGATGGAAGCGCATGGGCATTATTTACTATTGCCAGACACAAGGTTTTTATTTCACAGATCTTGCAGTCTGATCAAGTTTGACTATAGAATCCCTTAGGGAGGAAAAAAAAAATAAAAACACCTTCTTTCTAACATGTAACTTCTCACTCTTAAAGAGAAACCTGCGTTTTCTCACTTTTGTGGCCCTCAACACCTCCACCGTGTTTCTTTTCTACCCAAAACCATAAGGACCCTCAAAAGACTCAATGATTTCCACACTGCTGTTCTCACCCTCCAGGTTTTTTGTTAAAAAAAAGCCCTGCCAGGGGTGGTGGAAGCCTAGCCAAGCGCTATAGTCCTAGGCTTTATTGATTATTATTAGGTCTGAAGCCCAAAGCGGCCGGGCACTCTCCTGCAGGACATGGCCAGCTGTGCTCACACTGTCAGAATGGTGAACTCTTAACCTCAGACTCATTCCCTTGATCTTCAAGTAACAAGATACCAGGTTTAGGCTTGATAAAAATAATTTTCATGATATTACGACAAAAGGACCATGGGGAAGCCAAAAACTCCCAGAGACTAGTGCATTAGGAGTAATTTTCTGTCTATGTCTACATTCCAATGGTAGCTCAAAGGTTCTCTCTGTGTGATGGAAAAAGAAGTCACCTCTTTCCCAATCCCATTTTTGGGCAGGAGATCCTGCTTAAGGAAGGCCAAGATCCAAAGTCAGTCATCTTGCAGCTACATAAATGGTTCTCGAGATCTTCTGCTGAAGGCTTGTGATGCCGTATAAAAGTTAGAAGGTCCTGAAGCAATTTGGAGGGAATGAAGGGGGAGAGAAGAGTCACAAGATGCACCAAAGCAGTAACGCACCTACCACTGTCCCAAATGACTTGACTCGCTATGAAAGTGGAGGAACTGGTAAAATCTCCTCAGTTTCACTGCTAGCTCTCGAGTGAAAGGAAATTTAGGATAAACCTCATGTGCCAGCTGTGGCATAGCGAGAGAGAGAAAGGTCTGACTGGGTTCCTGCAGGTTGCAAGCAACAGGCTGTTGCTCTAAGGAGCATGAAGTGAGGAAAGCAGGACTGACCTGAGCTGATTCCACAGGTATCACTGGCTGGCACTGGGGGAGTGCCCATTGCCCAGGTTAGTGCCACATCACCTCACTGAGAGCATCCCAGGCCACCTCATCCACACGGACATGGAATAGGACCTGACAAACACAGCAGCCAGACTCCCCTGCGGGAACAAACTCGCTCGTTTGAAGCTGGGGAACCTGCTCCACACTGGCAGTCAACACACCTTTCCAACCATTTGATGGCCTACATTTCCCAGGTTAACCAAAGCTGCTCTCTCCAAAGGTGGAAAGCCTGGCAGGGGTGAAAATCCTGGGGTACTTGGCAATCACCAGCTTTGACCTAGGCCCTCAGCCACCAGACTGGGTACAGATTCAGCTTCGCTTGCACAAAAATGCTCAGAGAGAGAACATCGTTCTCGAGACTTACATGGGAAACAGAGGTAGAAAAATATTATTTGCAAGTACCCAGCACGTTTTCTCTCTCTCTCTCTCCCACCCCTCTCCCTCTTCAAGTTGCTCATACTCACTCCCTCTGCCAGCTTGAAGCAGTGGCAATATTAACAAGAAAAAAGGAATGAGAAACAGCACCAAGTCCGTCCTTGACACGGGAACGGATGGCAGTTCCAAGGGGCCCTACCTACCTGCAACCCTGTCGTTTGCTTCAAGTGCTCTGCTTGCCCAAGGAAAAGGAGACGAGCAAATCCCGGGGCCACATCCTTCCCCAAAGGAAGTTTCTCTCTGAGTCTGCAACCTGGAGCTTTTTGCTTGAGATACAATCCTCTGAGTGGATTCTTTCTTCAACCTCTCCCACTGGTTCTTTACTTTTGTGGGCAGCTGGGAAAAGAAGGAAGCTGTAGGCTGAGGTGGGGGCTCCAAACTTCCAGGATAGGGAGGCAGAAAGACTGGAGGGGAAGGAAAAGGGCTAGTTGGTAACTTCGTGAATAATGATCCACATTCCCTCATTTTCTGCTACACAGAGACACCCGCAGAGAGTCACTGAAATAGGGGAGGATGAGAAGAGATGAATATTAGACATGCAGGGTTTTTCATGCTCTGATGCCCAAAGGTTTGGGCTGTGAACTTTCAAGACACTTACGATATTTGTCATAGATGAGATCAATCATAAGATGTTTGTCTAGAAAGTTCTTTTTCAGTCTGTTTCAAGTAGATGCAGGTGGGAAAAGAAACAAATCATGGTCTCATTGCCAGAAGAAAAAAGATTCATAATCTCCTCTGACCATTTTTTAAATCAAGAAAATTAAAAATGGTATTTACAGTAATGCAGCAAACACCTCCCCATGACCCTAGACAGCAAGCCAGTTTGAAAATAAGTGATCGCACTTACCTGAAGGGACCCTCCCCTTTTCACTGACTTCCCAACCCCATCCCCAACTTCTCCATAGAGGCCTAAATCCTATCCCAAGTCTTACATTTTATCAGCAAAACCAGATCAAACCCCGTGACAGCAGATGCACCAGCCTGGCACAGTCTCTGAGCTGACACAAGGCACAGGCACGTTAGGTGGGCACAGTAAGAGCCTAACAACATCGATCCTATCCAGGACATTTTGGGATTTCTGCAATACTCCTCCTTTATCCTGGGGATCGAGCCCTCCTAGGGGTTAGTTTTTAGGAGTTTGATAATGACAAAACCAAAAACCAACGCTTGGGAAAGTCATTTTCTTCAGTAATCCCGAAAGCCATGAATTTATCTGCAACGCTGCTTATTGCTTTCCACAAGACACCGAGGCTCAAGTGTGGTCAAATCCTGGCCCAAGGAGCTGTGCTACTCATTTGCCCTGTTTGATGGAATTTCACTTGATTCTTTTCGGGGCAATATTTTTTGTTTCTTTTTTTCCCCTCCTCTCTTTCAGAGCAATTACTTGGCCAAAACATCGTTATCAAGCTCATTATTTGCAGTGTCCTTCATCTTAGGTTTGTTGCCCCACACTTACCCTAGAGAAACGTCCCTTTGTTCCAAATAATCCAAGAAGGTGGAACAAAAATTGAATTTTGTCATTGAAGTCACCACAATGACTTGTTAAAATATATGTATTTTATACATATATATACACACACATATGTATATGTACATATAGGCAGCTTTAATTTTTACATTTACATTATTAGATAGGCAAGTTTCCCTACGGTTTCAAATAAGTGACAGATAAGGCCATCAAGGACAGAACTCGATACCCTCAACTAATTTGGAGGAGAAGGAAGGGAGAGGGAAGGACCTCAGCAAGTTGCTTCCAAAGAAACTTCTTCACTTGTTCCTGCAGAAAGACACTTTCTTTCTTGATTCCTCCGAGGACACTGAATATGGTGATGGTGTTTGAATTTAATGCAAACATTTTTGCTCTAAATAGCAATACTATTTTATAGAAATTTGAGCACGACTTTTTCGTGGAGCTTCATGCCTCCTGCCCACGTATTTTCATTTCAACATCATCCAGGTTAAGAGGAACTGCCACTCCTTTCAATTTGGCAAGGCATCATCTTCTTGCTAAATATCAGCTTTCAGAAGGTTAGAGAGCCACGTTCAATCTTCCAGACCCACATCCATCCTTTTGCTGACAACGGTCTGCTCTGGTCAGAAAGAATAATATCTGACAAATGCAAATGGCATTAGCCAACAGAGGTCTCTAAGATGATGCTGATACTCTCCCAGTAAGGCACAACCAACCTACAACATAAAAACAAAAGGAGGAAAGAAAGTAATAGGTGTTCAAGGAAAGGCTTTAGGAAAGCATTTCTACTGCTGTTTGCTTGATGGCTACAAAATCATACTGAAAAGATAAATTAGAATCTAAAGTATGTTTCTTCTTGGAATTCTCTTCTCTTTCTCACTAGCTAAGCTGCAAACACCTTGACTCTCAGCATCTCTTCAAGCTGTTGATATTCACAAATACCCTTCACGTAACTACCGTGCCCCACAGAGCATTAGAGACTTAATTCCAGGTGACAGTGCCGAAGCCTGCAAACTATTAACACCTGCAAAGCTGATATTGTTCTCCAGCTCCAAGGAACAGAACACATCCGAGCCAGGGAAACCCGGCGAAGCAGCAAGACCCAGTGGGTTCCTTTCAAGCACTAACCTGGCTGGGCCTCTCTCACACATCAAGAAAAGGCTCCCTCTGAGACATCTTTTATCACCAGGAAAACATCCTTATTCATTGGGGAAAAAAAACAGAGACTCCAGATCACCTTTGCTATAAAATCCTGTAGGAAATAGAGCATTGCCACCTATTCAGGTTGGGAAGAGAATATTGGTTGCTTTTATTGGACTCCAGTAGCAGTTCAGTAGAAGAGACAAAGATCCAAGCTAATAAAGATCTTAGAAAGACTTTCTCCATCACCATTTTCCTTGTGGAAACAGGTTGACAACAGAGCTGTTCTGGAAGATCATTCTGAAGCATGCAGTTAGGAACTATTTGTTCATACATCTCCATTTCTTTACATCAACATCAGAGTATCTCCTCTTTTCCAAGAAAGAGGGAACTTCTTAGCCTTTTAGTTTCATTTCTTATCTTTTCATTGGTTTTTCTTCCTTTGTACAGACTTGCCCAGAACTGCAAAGAATGAGCAAAGCCTGTGATTTTCATGTTCTAGCTATCAAAACCACTAGACAGACAGAGCCCTGTGCGTGTTTATGCAGCCCTGATTGAAACAATTCCATCTTTCTGTTTTTTGAGAGGAGAACTCTCAAAGTGCTAGTAAGCGCTTCCTCCACTCTTCTGAAGTGAAGAACAGAAAAGAGATCTTGAATAGAAGATCCAAACTACCCAAATCCCTCTTCTGAGAGCTTCTGGAGAGATCTTTCCTTCCCTTGCATCAGGAGCGGGGCACATTGCAGAGGTGGAGGCCAGGTCGGCTGCAGGAGGTGACCACAGAGCAGCTCCTCTGCCAGGCTCTGCCGCTCCACCGCGGGTGACACTGTGACAGGACCCTTTTCAGCTGGAGCAGGTGCAAGTTCTGGCAGGGGTGACACAAGGAAGACATGAGCAGATGTTCAGGTGAAGATGGCTTGAGGAAAGGCACTGATAGCTCCACTTGAGAGGCACACAGGAGGCGGCAAAGCTCTTCTTCTGATCTTCTCCAGATAGAGAAAGGGATCCCTGCAGTATCTCGTCCATAGTGAACTGCCTGTTGACACAAGACTCTGGGAGATGAGGACTCCCTTCAGCTCTCTCCATGCCCTCTGCAGGGCAGCTATCACTGCCACTCAATAATTCAAGAGATGGTGAAGAGCAAACCCTGTTTTGTTGCATCACTCTGCTTTTGCTCAATAACCATCAAAGAAAAGTTTCTGCATTTGTGAGTAAATCCTGTGGAAGACCATCTGCAAAAGAAGCAAAACACTGAATCCAATTATTTGCTAAGTTCTATGGAGCAATATTTCTTTAACTTGCTACAGCACTGGAGATCATGACAGTCTGTGTAAGACTGAGAGAGAGCACAGCGGAAAAAACTGAACTCTGCCACATGACTCAAGGTCCCTGCAACTCCATCGATTCTTTCTCAGCCCTCAGCCTGAAATTTTAAAGCATCATGCAGCTATTTTAGCTTTAAAATGCTACAGATCCTATGAAGTATCTATAGCTGCTAAAGCAGAACTTGTCCTAGGTGAAGAAGTAGCTGTTGCCCTATTGCCACTCATTGGTTCAGTCCTACCTCTCAAAACACATGCAGGCTGGAAGCTCACAGCATGATCTCTGCACCAGTACTGGGATATCGTTATTCAAAATAACACTGCTAAAATCTGCTGTGAAGTACCATTTTCCTGGAAATTAGCACCAATACAACACACATGCTCAGGCAGCAACAAAGATGTGAGGCTGCTGATGGCTTTCATTCCAGGAGCTACTGACACTGCTTGGCTAAGATCAGGGAAAAGAAAAAACCACCCAAATTCCGGATTTGAGGGTGGGAAGGCAAAGGGGGCACAAGGGAAAGAGGGATGGCAAAGCAGCAGCCACTGAACACTGCAACGGCCACCAAAGAAAGTATCAGCCTCAAGAAGAGGAAGCGAAACAACCCATCAAAAGGGGTGACTTTAAGACACCAAGTGTCACACAACCCGTCCCTGAAAGAAGCCCTAGGGACAGGAATCTGGGCTGTCTGACTTTCAGGGTTAGTTTTGAAGCACTGGCAGGTCTCCAGCAAGGTTTTTCTGTTTTGCTCAACTTCTTAAGGCCCACCACACACCAGCATGAGCTATAAGTGTTGTCTAGACCATCAAAGAACGGGACAAACGACACCTTCCAGCCTGGTGTAATCAACACCTGTAAGCCCATCTTTTCCAGCTCCGTAAAATACCAAAACGACCGCCCTGGGCTCTCCCCAACTCGTCAGGACGGAAGACTCCAGATCTGTGCAGAGCTGTCACTGCCAGGTGCATTTGAGAAAGATTTTAGTATCTCTTGGTATTAAGAGAGCAGAAACAAGCAGGAAAATGCCAGGGAAATACTCTAGAACCACTGGTTAATTATAATAAATAGCACACTGCAAAAATTAGTAGATGAAACTTTATAGCCTCAAATTTTAATGAACCAGGTACTTGTTAAACAGAATGTCATAATGTTTTTTCTTTTTTTTTTTTTTGTAACTAAGTTGCAAGAATATTTAAAACATTTACTATGTGGTTTTTGCTTCTTTTCAACTTCGTTTGCCAAGTACAGTGGAAAGCAAACCTTTTATAGCCTAGTTAAAAAGCATTTTTTAAAAAAATCAGATTAATAGACTTGATAGGCACTAAAATTCTTTTGCAAAGAAATATTGAGAAATTAATAATGGAGAAATGATTCCAATACTGCTCAGCAGCCATATACCTGCCTTTCAAACCAACCTGTCAGGTGAAAACATCTCTACAACTTTTCTGTTCTGGGAAGGAGGGCCTTGCTCTCCTCCTTCCTGATCTCTGGAGAACTTA
Source organism: Rhynchotus rufescens (assembly GCA_032273925.1). NCBI lineage: Eukaryota > Metazoa > Chordata > Aves > Tinamiformes > Tinamidae > Rhynchotus > Rhynchotus rufescens. The sequence goes on from JAVCKT010001998.1 coordinate 12,441, forward strand.
AATACAGCAAAACCACCCCTTTCATACAAACATTTCCTTAAATGTATATTTAATAGGATAATGAAGCTGCATGGAAGTGCATAAAAAAGAAGGCCAAGCAAAATTTGCCTTTTCAGAGTCTTCAGTTTTGAAATGTTCTACTCCAAAAAGTGCTCCAAATGTGCACTTCAGAACCCAGTGCTTCAGCACATTAACTCCATTTCCAATCATTCCCCTAATTTTTATGCGAAAAGGACCTTCCAGCTCTCGACCTCACACACTTAGCCTGTGATCTGACCTGCAGGCGTGATTCTTTCCCCATTTTCTGTAGCAGTAAAAACTCTACAGACCAACCCAGCTCCGCTCCCCAGTAAGTCACTGCTCCTGCTGGGGCACAACCCGGGTTTGGTGTCTTGGTCAGCTGTGTTACCTCTTCCAGGGCTACCACCACACCAATGGCTCCAAGGAGCTAATTAAATCCTTTCTGGAGGTTTCCTGGCTTAATCACTGCCCTTACAAAGCACCCAGATTCATCTATATTTTATATAAAACAGAAATTGTTGAGTTCCAAGGCACATTTGGAGAGAATAAGACAACTGCAAGCTTTCCTAGCAAAGAGCACACGTTAGCTGAGGCCAAGGCCCTTCCAAACACCTTTGCTCTGCCCAAGCCGAGCTGCTCCCAGCAAGATGCTCTTCTTGACGTGCTTTGAAGAGCCACAAAATTCCCAGCTTTTGCACCGGACACGATGAGCTCTGGCAGCGCCTCCTCACAGGCACCAGTGCCACGTCTGACTGGCAGCCTGTCGCTCTCGAGGTATCAGCACTTCTTTTAGCTTGCTTGCAAAAAAGCAAAGTCGAGTCGCATAGAACAGCAAAAATAACACACAGGAACAGACAGACACGGAGCTCTACTTCAAGTCTAGACTCATTGCTTGCACAAAATTATATAGAACAGATAAAAAAAACACCCTGAAGAGTTGTACCAAAATAGGAGCTTAACCCACTGATGGATGGTTGGGACAGAGGGGGTTTTAACTCTTAGTGTCCCAGGACCCTCTTTCCCTTTGAGTTAAGGCTTTATCAACAAAAAATTATCATGATCCATGACAAGAGGTTTTCACACACTCCTCTCCCAACACCCAGGCAACCATCGAGAGACTGGGAGTCCTGCTGATCATATAGACCACCTGAACTCTTACTGACCACCTCCCTATACATCACAAACACATTTGGAGTTTGACAGCCACTTGCAAGGGGAGATGCTCTCCCCTTAATGGTCTGTAGTATGAAATTAGTTAGAGGACTGACCTAATTACTAACTTTCTGTTCAAAAAACAAAGGTGCTTCCTCAAAATAGCTTTGTCTTCAATACGCTTCTGCCACCAAGCTCCTAAGAGCAGCCTCCTACAAAAGGACAAGACTCCATTCACTCCAGCACACTTTTTAAGGGAAGAGTCTCAAATTAGTTTGCACTAATTTGCACTGAGATCTCTGCGTTCAAGCTGTCAGATTTCAGCTGTGTGCTCTATACAAACTACTGCATTTTCACTACTGCATTTTCTGCTTGATGGCTCCGTAACTACCAAAGGAAAACAGAAGTCCATCTCACAAGCAAAAGTTGCTATCATTTCCACATGCAGAAAACTTTACATTAGAAAATTCTATTTTAATACATTCAAAGTGGATTCCATCTCATAGTTTATCAAAAAAATAAAGCATGGTGAATATGACAAAGTTTGGCACTCACAACTTAAAGGGAACCACAAGGCAGACACCTAAAAGGCATATATTCAAAATCCACTCTATACATTGTAAAGCTAAACAGTGTGATACTATATAGAATCCAATGGAGAATTATTCTTACTTTATAAACTAGAGCTACTCTTCCAACAGCAATTTCCAAGTTTTAAGTAATTCTTAATCCTAGTCTCACATTTATATAACTAAAAATCCCTTAAACATTGTGTCAACTATAGTTTAATACAATAACTGCTTTTTCTTCCTCCCTTTTTAGGCAGGCAAACATCATATTCAGTCATTTTCAATGCAAATAGTTTTACATATGAACATTAAGTAATTTTATATTCTTCTACTTCTTGCTTTTATTGCAGACCTTAGCCCAACAGAAAAATTCTTCCAACAGAACTGAATATAACCACCCTTATGCTTCAAAACGCAGCTTCCAGGTATTTTCTTATCATCAAAATAAAGTACAAAGTCTTTTTTTCATATTTGCTGCAATTTCTTACAACCATCCATTCAAAATTTTCCAAATCAGATGTTATTAGGAAAAACAGGATGAGAGTGCCCATGTGCTTACATTTCTGCTGTGAACACCCAGAAGCAGTAGGGATGTAGGAGGATCCCATCACAAGAGCTTTGAGCATCACACATGTTGGCAGATAACTGTCCAAAAGAGCCAAAAATTTAACCACGACAATCTTATCTGTTAACGAAGTGCATCATTAACTGAACCAGCTGAATAACCATTTTCAACTTTGACAAAACACTAGCATGGATGAAGAGAGTATAAAATATGACACATCTTTAACTGCAACTTAATAAATTGATAAAATAATATTAAAGCATAAACATTTTAAAGAGAGTGAACCTCTTAAAACTCTTCTCCCTTCCTCACTGCTTATATTCTATAACGACAATTGGTTATTCTGAGCAGTCTCCTAAATACCAATGGAAAGTCTATTTATTTAACAGCTGGCATGAGAGAAGCCCCAACCACCCAGGAACCTCGTCCTTCATCTACCATAAACGGGTGTGCAGAACTACTGGCCTGTGCTCATTCGGAGCACGAATCCACCGTGTAAACTGAACTTACTCTGGGTTTGAAAGGATGACACTACCTCGACAAGAATTCAGAGTCATCCATCTCCTCATGGGTTAGTCATAAGGTACAACTCAATGGAAGAAACTCAAATTAGTACAAGATCACAGAAACTCAGGAGACAACCATACACTTTGGAATTGTAGCTAACATTAAATACAAAAAAAAAGCTAAGGAAAATGAGTCTCATAACTATCATAATCCCAAATATCCCCATAACCTTGCACATTACTATTTTTTATTCTTAAATAGCTCGAAGCAATAAGTCACTCAAGATTCCACAAGATTGCTGCCATAGTTCTACCTTAATTTTTGACGTGATCTCCCATGAAAAGACAAACTGGATATGTTGGCTGCTTTGTTCCTACAAAATAACTTTTCAAGCCACCATGCAATAAAAATAGAGTTCACACTGCAGACACTCTTAAGATAAAAGGAGGGTTTCATGGATGCTGATGACCAAATAGACAAGCAAGGCCCTCTCAGTGACTCCACGGATACACGGGGAGGAACATCAAGGAGCATCCCAACATTACACAGACAATCAATCCCTCCAGCTAGCAGAGCCTGGATGATCCGGCAGCAGCAGTCTCTTTCACACAGCCAGCGAGTAAAATGGCACATATAATGAAGGAGGAAATGATAGTGCAGAAGGAGGAAGGAAGAGATACTAGCAAAAAATAAAATTTGGGAAAGTGGGGAAGGAAAAGGCAGCAAAACAGCATGGCAATAGGAAAGGGCCTGGGATTACCACAGTGCCAGAACAAAAGCAGCCTGAGAGCCAAAGCCCTTAAGAGCCTACCTTTGGTAGCCCTAATTCCTCAAGAATGCCCTGCTTCTCAAATGAGATGAGAGCAAATAATAATCAGCAAAATGCCCAGAGAAAAAAACACAGATATTCAGAAACCTGTAACCTTGGTTGCAAAATCCCCCACTGCCCTTGTCAGAGGGCACCCGACTGCAGGGAACTCCGTTGACTTTCCTGCAGTACTGAATTTCTTCAGCTTTGAGGATGTTTTTGCAGGACTGGAGCTCCTGTTATGAGCATAATAATTGGACATGAACGTTTAGCCTGAGCATTGCATCAATCAGGTAAGATTTAGGCACAATCCAGCTTTTCCTTCAGGACTTGCTGCAAGTCTGATGCCTCTTCAGCCATTCAAACACAGTTTGTTCAACCCTCCCTTACTCGCCAAGTATTTAAGAGCCACCCTAATCTCATACTGCAGTGTCTACTAGTGAAAGCAGTTATTAAAAGCAAACATTATTATGCCTGACAAGCCAGCTGCTCTTATTAATTTTTTCCTTTGGAATAAGATGCACAGTTGGCAAAACATTTTTTATGATTACTTGCTTTTTACTACTTGGGACCGCGTGGATGACAGTAGCCAGGAGCCTGGCACCACACTGCAAGGGAAAGAGCACGAAAGCCACTGCAGGAACCACGCAGCTCTGAAAACAAAGCTCTGACACAGAAAGACATTGTGAGCACAGACAAACAAAAGCAGCAATACACCTCAAAAAATAACCAGATTATCAAGGTTTAAGCCATCAAAGCAGGGAACTCAAAACTAATTTCCAGTTTTCCAAAGTTATTACCAATAGTGTTATTTGTGCCATATTTCAAAGCGCTTCATCCATGTATTTTGTTGGATTTTTAACGCAGTTCTACGCTGCAATCTGAAGGTGTGTCATGTTTCCGGACACTCGGCGCACTCATTCCCAGGTCTTTTCAAGGGCTCAGCAGGTGCTTAGAAGAAACTAGGTCCTTCCCAGGCACATGAACAGATACAAGGGCTCTCACCATCCCTTCCCAGCTGCTTTGGGAGGGAAACCCGGGAAGCTGGGAGCTCCCTGGCAGGGAGCAGTCGAGGCCCCCCAGCCCTCTAGCCGAGGAGCAGGGCGGGTGGATGCTCAGCAGGACGCGCGAGGGCAGCGGCTTCCCAGCGCCCTGGATCCAGCTGCAGGGATGCTCCTCCACGGAGGCCACCAATCCAACCGAGTCCTAGGACGGTACGAAACGAGGCTGCTCCGTGCTGGAACAAATACCACCCAGGAGACAAAAAGGAAATAAAGAATTCAGGAGAAACAAGAAGGGTTTTTATAAAAACATGGCGCTGCAATAGAACGGAATGAATCAAAGGTACAAGTAAAAACAATATTTGCAAACGTTTCTCCACAATCCTCAGGGCAAGTGGCCCCAAATCCTTTTTGCATATAATATCTTTGAATCCTAGAATCCTTAAGGTTGGAAGGGACCTCTAGAGGTCATCTAGTACAACCCCCTCCCCTGTACATGCAGAGTCACCTAGAAATGGTCACTTTGGTTTATCTAGTATAACCCGAAGTTCAGAATATTTCTGTAGAGAATTATGTTTACTTATATTAGCATGAGGGAGCAGTTATTTATATTAGCATGAGCACATTTATATTAGCACGAGTGACAGGTGCTGCTTGTGCTCTCAGGAAGACTTCGACACATCCTGGATAAAAAGCTCAGGTGAAACAGAAAATTTGACAGCCACCTCAACCTAAGATTTCCGTCAAAATGCAGCAGAATTTTCTCTTTAAGCAACCTGCAGCAAATAACAGAGGTTTTATAGCTTTCTGAGAGTTTGTATCTCAGAAATTTAAAATCTATGTTATTCAGTAATTTAATTTCGTTAGAAGGCTGCAATTCCCAGCTTCTATACCGACTTGGGCCATAGACTTGCTTTCATTTTTGGTGTGGTACATTAAGATAGCACTTGGAATATTTGAAATACCAGCCATAACACTGATAAACATAAACCCGGCTTCCAATGAGCCACTTTTAAGATTTATGATGTGTGAAACGCTTGCTGTCACGATCATATAATCAGCCTCTAAAACAGAAGGCCAGGCAAGGGGAAGGTCATTGCAGAGACCAACTTTGTAACAGCACTTCTTCTAATTTAACATCCCAGGCTTTTCAGACAAAAGCTTAACAGAAGTTCATGGACAAGGCACCGTCGGGTCTTTGGAGAAGGATGCGGAGTTGTCAGCTCCTCCACCTTTGCTCTGCCTTGTGCTATTTGCCAAAGCCATTTAGACAGGCTCACCAAACAGGAAGAGAAACGCTTGGTATGGATCTGAGCATGGATCTGATGGCAAATGCTTGGTATGGATCTGAGCATGGATTTGATACCTATTCCTCTTTCTTGGCTCCAATAAACCCACTCTGGCCTGCTCAGAGGCTGAAGTAAAGCCACAACCCCCCCAACAAGCCCTGAGCTGCTGGTACAAGCTGAGGCTAAGCTAAGCTGGTGTTTTCACTCCATCATCCAGTTACCATCCCAAGTTAACACTGACACCACCAAGGAGCTGAACTCCAGGTGCCTTCGGTCAGCGCACCGGGAATCCCACAGCAGAAGACACCAGAAAGAGGGAAGTGATCTGGCTATGGGGATGCAAAGGATGAGGCAGACACGCTACAGAACACAAGAAATGGCTGTTTCATGGTCTTGCAAGAAATATGAGTTTACATAAAGCTAGGTGTTTTCTTTGATAGAAATCAAACATTGAGCCTATTAATGCTTAACATACAGAATGGCATGTAAGTGCCAAAGCTTGCTAAAACTTGCTATTTTTAGGTAAAAATGGCATGCAAATGCAGCATGAGATTATAATACACTAAATATGGCCAATAATCAGATGCAGAACTGCAGTGGATAGACCTCATTTTTCTTCCTTTCCTCTCCTGAAAGGTTGTCCCATTTGAAGCTTCCAATAAAGCCAACAAGCAGGGAAAGGAGCAGGGGGAGACGCAGACAGGAGTCAGAGAAAGGTAATATACAGCTTTATGAAGCAGCAAGTAACAACTTGAAACGTGATGGACATTTATGGCAATAACTACACCATATTCCTTGAAAATTGTTTTTGGGGAAAAAATAAACCTGTAGGTGTGCACCAGGAGGTGCTAATTCCTGGGATAATTCAATTTATACTAGAATTGTAATTATTTATTAAGCTTACAATTATTTTTTAGCTTAAAGACAGTAATACAAGTCATGTTTGCAGTCTACGTATCGACCCAAGATAGGTAAGATTTTCATTTCAGTTCTGAAATGGAGAACAAATATGGGCAGTGTTGTAGTGAAGCCCTGCCTTCGGTTCCTATCTTGACATTACAGATGCCAAATTTATTTTCATTTCTTTTTTAAAATTACTGCCGGAGTAATCACATTTCCCTGACATATGGACTAAAGCCCTTCTGTGATTACTTACTGTAAGAGGTCCCAAATTTATGAAAGGGAATGATAAGGACATTCCAGCACAGCGATCCCTGAGTCTAATGCAACCAAGGCAAAGGAACTAATGGATTTTTCCCTTTCTCCTCCTCCTCCTGCACGTTTTTCCAAGGAGCGGAACAATGGGACTTCATCACTGGAAGCAGCAGCTGCATTTAGGAGACCTGCATATTGTTTTTT
>JAVCKT010001999.1:0-10645 GCA_032273925.1 Rhynchotus rufescens
TTTTAAAAGCTTTCTTTTGAGTTAAGAAAAAAAAAAAGGGGGGCCCTGTTTTCGTTCCGCTCAATATTCCCTTAAAAGCATCGGCGCGGAGCGTTTGCAGCGCGTGCCGGGGGGCTCGCCGCCTCGGGCGCCTGGGGCTTGGCCCCCATCGCTCTGCCAGCGCCCCGGGCAGCGCAGCCCCCCCGCCGGGGGGCAATTCTCCTCCCCGGTTTTGGGCAGCACCCGGCACTTTTCCCTGTTCGGGAGATGCTCCGTTCATCGCAGGCGCCCAAGAAACAGGGCTTAGAGGGGGTTTCCTCCCCTCGGCGTGCAGCCCTGCTGCTTGCTTTGGGAATGCCCCGTGGGCTCCGCTCGGGACACTGACACCCAGCCGGGCAGGGAAGGTTGGAGCGGCAGAGGCTCCTCGGGACCATCTTCTCGGGAGCATCTGACCGAGGCTCCGAGCAATCGCTGCTGGAACGAACCCAATCCATCCATCTCGGCGAATTCCCCTCAAGGGGCCGCCCCATTAGTAACAAATAACTAATTATTGCTGTCAGCTTTAATAAAAAACATTAGTTGAAGGATATTTTTCCCCTGTAACTTTCTAGCGCTGAACAAATTACCGGAGTCAAAACTAACTTCTACACTGAGTAATTCCAGACATTCGTCAGACTCCAAGAAATGCGTTAATTAGCATTGCTTAATAAAGTGTTTGGGTAATTAGAGGAACATTTGTCCTGCCTATGCCTTTTCTCCTCTTGCTTACAACAATTACAGGAGAAGGGCGCAGGAGCCCAGGCGATGCGCTCTCCCGTTTCTGTTCCTGGCGATGGAGCGCGGTGCCAGCGCCAGCCTGGCACTGGCACTGGCCTCCCTTGTGCCCGCGTGGGCACTTGCCCTGTCGCTGCGAGCGGGGCGCCGTGGGCAGCGGGGCCCAGGGGTCCCGGGGAGCCCTGGTGGGTGCTGCCCCGGGCCGTGCGCTTGCAGGAGGGCTGCGGCACCCGGCACGGACCGGTGCTGCTTCTGCCTGTGCTTGCTGTGCTCGCTGCAGCTGAGCGGTGAGTAAAGCCCAGGCGGGGGATTAAAGCGGCCCTCGCGAGCCCGTTCCCGCCGGTGCCGTGCCACTGATCAGCCGGTCGCTCCTAATAACTCCCCAGGTGTGTTCGGGAGAGCAACGAGCCGAGCATAAAAAATCCCTTTATTATTGCCATTCTGCTTTTATATACCCATCAAGCTTTCATATTTAATCTCCTACATCACAATAGCCGATCATTTTTAACATTTGACATTGATAAAGTGCCCAGTGCTATTATTCTGACATACTATAAAACATTACACCCATTTGCAATAGAAAAGGCAAAGAATCAATACTCAGCCCCATTTTGCAGCATGGCAGTAAATCACGGTGAGCCTAACAAATTGTTTTAAATATAAGCACCTTCAGAACCAATAAAGCACCCGAGCGATCCCTGTCCACTGTCATATCTGTCAAGCGTCTTTGCTGCTAAAAGGGCGCGCGGGCGCTCGCCCGGGACGGTGCCAGGCTGCTTCCCGCCGGAGCGCCGGCCGCGCTTGGAGGCCGCCGCGCGGCTGCAAGGTATGTGCGTGCCCGGGGCCGTGCGGGGCGCTGGGCGCGGGGACCAGCCACCCGCCGGGCTCTCTCCGGGGCTGCCCCTTCCTGGGAGCGCGCGGGCGCCCGCGCCGGGAGCGGAGCGCGTCCCGGTAACCCCTGCACATCCGTCCTCCCCCTCGGAGCGGCCTCAGGGCACGCCGGGTGCTTCCTCTCAGGAAGGTAAATCCGAGCGGAATAGAGCAGCAGTGTCCTTCGCGTGTCGGAGACAGCGTAAACCGTGGGCGCGCGCTTAAAAAATGTTTCTGGGGTGGCTGCTGCCAAAGGGCTCCTCACTAATAGAGTCTATGTGGCATGACGGATATCCACGGATCTGGCTCCAGAGCCCAAGGATGACATTTTCAGCACGTCTTCCTTGCGCTGAGGAGGAGTGAGGCGGGGAGGCTTTGGCGAGGGGGTCGCGCCGGGTTGCGGCCGCCTCTCTGCGCGGCTGCGATGTGCGCCTTGCAGAGCGGTGCCGTGCCGCGGGGCCTCACCGCAGCACTGCCCGGCTGCCAGCGCCTGGCCTTGCAGCGAGCACTGTTGCTCTCTAGGGAAGCGCGGAGCACGCAGCTAAATGGCGCCCCGAGGATCGGCAGGGAGCGGGAGACACACTGCAGGTCCCGCGCTGCCCTGCGAGGAAGGGGTTCCCGCGTTTGTGCACGGGAGCCGGCAGCCCGCCGAGGCCTCGGCTTTGCTCCTCCAGGCCCTCGTCCTGCAGAGCGGCCCGCAGCGTTTTCGCCGCGCCGTCAGCTCTGCCTCCGCAGGGCGAGACGTTTGCGCTCACTCTTTTAATTTCGCTGACCTAGGGACCGCTCTCCCAGGCTGCCTTCCCTCGGCAGCCTTGAAAGCAGCCGTGGCGAAAGCCAGGCTCTCGTGGCGGAGCCGCCTCGTTTTCTGTGGTCGCAGGACGCTCTGCGCCGCTTGGCTCTCTTGGCACCGTGCCCTGGCCGGGCAGGGGCCGGGCAGCAGAGCCGCTGGCGCCGGGATGGAGCCGTCGCGCCGCCCCGCGCTGGGTCCGCGCTGTGCCCAGCACCGTGCCCGGCACCGTGCCGCCCGTGCCGCCTGCCCGCGAGGAGCAGCGCGCGGAGCAGGGCCTCGGGAAGGAGCCCGGCGTCTCCATGCAACTGCCGCTCGGGAAGCCAGAAAGGCGGGGAGCGGCGCGCAGCGCACAAAGCAGCCCGACGATCTCTGAACAGCATGGGTTTTCATCCTGTTCCAGGAGGCATCGGCGGGTTTTGAGGCTGCCAGACTGCGTGTGTCGTGTCCTATTACCCCTCCTAAGGATTCGTAACCATGTCAACCAGAAGGGAAGAGAGAAAGGCAAGCGCACCAAGGAAAATAAAGAGAAAGGAAAATGAAAGGAGAGGGAAACACGCCCTGAAATCCACTGTCCTTTTTGGCTTATGCAGAGCGCATGGGTACCTGATCCAGCTCTCCAAATTACAGGGTTTTGCAGCTCTCTGTTTACTGCGGGATGTCTCCAATTGCAACGATCCGCTCTATCATTACGGGAGCAGATGCCAGGCTCCCATCTCGCTGTGTTTATCCTGTGCCGCGGCAGAGGGGTTCCGGAGCTCGCTGCCAAGCTCGCCGCGCTGCCCTGCCGTCTGCCCGGGCAAACACAGCTGCGAGCGTGCCCGCGTGCCTGGAGCAGAAACGCGGCGCGTTGGGGCCTAATCCGGGCACATCGCTGAGCCCGGGTGAGGCCGCGCAGGCGGCGAGTGGCAGTGCCAGGCGCCGCGGAGCGGGACCCGCCGCGCTTGGCGGCCACGGGCGCGCCGCGTGAGACACGCGCAGCGAGGCCGTCTCGGCGAGGTCCTCACGCCTCTTCGAGGAGCCCGGGAATAATCTTTGAAGGCTGGGGAAGCAAAAGGTCTGAGTGGCCGAGAAAGGAGCAAAACGAGGGGGAGCAGAGGGAGGTTTCCTACAAAAATTTGCCAGAGAGAGGCTTTAATAATGTCATTCATCTCGCTGTCAAAAGGGTCACGTTAAGGTAGTGGAAACGAACTTGGGGAAGATGAATTAAAGCGTACACGCATTAGAATGACCTAGGGAATATCTAGCTGCAGCCCCATTTATGCTGTGTGCCGCCGTGTGCCTGGCTGGGCTGCGCCGCGGCTGCGGCGCTCCGGGCTGCGCGCCAGCAACGCGGGCACAGGGCGCCAGCCGCGCTGCCCGCGGCTCCCTGCATCTGGGCACACCTGGACGAGCAAAGGGGAGCGTGCCGGGAGCCTGCGCCCGGCCCCTCCGCGGGCACCCGCGGTGCAGGAGGCGCCCGCCCTGCTCCTTCCCTCTCCTCCCCTCCGGCACAAGCCGCCGCTGAGCTCTCCCCAGCTGGCCTCCGATAATTCTGCCCCCAGCTTGTGCCTTGTGTCCTCTGCAGCCTTGCAGGAGCTTCGCAGCACTTTGCTTCCTTCCTACAGGACGTGCTTTATGGGGCTTTAATTATTATTGTTTATTATTATTGTGTTTTAATCGTCTGCTCAGGTCCCTCTGCGCCCTTGGGCGAGCAACTTATAAAAAACATTGTTTTTATTATTGCTCCTGCAGGGCGCTCGCCTGTTCTTGCCCCCGTTCCCTCTGGAGCAGGTGGATGGGGCTGCATTTCCCTCGCCCCAGGCATGGGGCCTTCCTCTGCCGAGGAGGAGGAGCGGGAGGAGGAGGAGGGGAGCGCTGGCGTGCTCGCCGAGCTGCCTGCATCGGGGTAGGGGAGCGGCTGTGCGACTGCAGCTACAAATGGCTTTTTGATGAAAACAAAAGCGTTCATTTTTAAAGCCCAAACTGTTTCATTAAACATGTTTGGGCTTTGTTTGTTTGTGTCAGAAGTGACGGGTTTGTGCAGGTTTGAAAATGGAAACTTTTAAGTGTTCTATCTTGGGCTTTCAGGGAAAAAAGCAAATCCTTTTCAAAAGCGATATGGAAGAATAAGAACAATTAAAAATTTATTTCCCAGGAGGAAAAAGAAATGATAAGAACTATTGAAAAAGAAGGTCCTGTGTGCATTTGCAGGCGAACTTCTCTCGCCTTTAAAGGCAGGCGCTGGCACCTGGTGTGAGCGGAGGAGCGCCGGCTCCTGCGGTGCCCTTTGCGGCGGCGCGGCGCGGCGCGGCACGGCGCGGCACGGGAGGCTGCCGGGGCAGCGGCGGCGCTTTGCTAGCGCCTGACATTTGAGGCAATGTGCCCTTTCCCCAAGGCAGCCTCTTCAGAAGCGCTCTCCCGAGCGGTAGGGATAATGAGGCTGAGGCGCCCGCTCCTCTCGCATCAAGGGGCTGCTGTTCGTGGGCGCGCGCGGGGCTGTGCCGCTGCCCGGGCGCGGCGGGAAGGGCGCGTGCGCCTGCCCAAAGCGAGAGAGGCAGAACCTGCGCTCGCAGGGCGCACGGCAAGAGAAGCCGTGGCCAAAGGCAGCGGGCGAGGCTGCCGAGGAGACGGAGGCCGAGCCTCCCCCGAGCCAAAGGACGCTGCGAGGGGGTCAGGGCACCCCGATCCTGCTAGCAGAGCCACGCTCCCAGAGCAAGGCCAAACCCAGCCGGCCTCTCCAGAGCGAAAGCAGCTGGCCCAGCTAATTAAATCTTCAAAACTGCAGCGAGAGGAGCGGCGCAGAAAACAAACAGGCGTTGCAGCCAGGCTGCCAGTGCTGGAGAGGAAACCGGCTCGGCGTTCCGCGCTCTCGCCCGTATGTGTTTGCAGAGCCGCTGGCGGCCGCTCAGGCCGCGCTCGCCGTGCGTGTGCGAGGAGCGCGCGGCCCTGAGCGCTGCGCAGCGGGGCGCCACGGAGGGGATTTGCTGTCTCAGCCTTTGCAAATCGGCCCTTTGCAGAGGGGAAGTAAGAGGCATCCGTTTGTGCTAGCACTGGTAAAGAGTTTCTACAATGCGCCCCCGTTTCCAGTGCAGCTCAATGGATTTCATTGCCACAAACTGCCAGGGCCGAGAAGCTCAGCGGAGGAAAATATCATATCCAGTGATTCACAAACACATAAAAATACCTTTCCCAGCTCGTCTATTCTTCCAGCACACAACAAACACCTTGTGAGTCATTCTCTAATCTATGGAAGCATTTGGAAAGGAGAGCGGGACGGGAGCATTACTCAGTGAGCACTCGGATCCGCTCGCGTCTCCGGTTAGCTCCGCAGCGCTAACGTGCCGAGTCAGGCTCGAGCACGCTTTGGGGCCGCCTCGGTCACAGGGCAGCTCAAGGAGCCACCACCCTTTCCGCCGTTGAACCGGTCTGTGCTCCGTGTTGAGAGAGAAAAAGCTGAATTCTTTGCCCTTCCCTTGCATTAATCAGATATCTGCACGTAGGTGGAGGGAGAAAAGGCGGGTGTCTCTTGGCAGGCACATTTCCCTTCAGGGGTCGTAGCTCTTCCCCCAACCACGGAGGTGGTGGCAACGCTTGGGCGCGAAGCGAGCGGGACGGGGACGTGCACAGAGCGGCTGCCAGCTCGGTGCCCTGCAGCTGGCAACTGTAAAAACCGCCAGTTCCAAAGAGCCAGGAGACTGATTTGCAATCAGGTACGGGGCTTTTTATCGCCATTAGCTGCCACCCCAGAAGAGCTGTTAATGGAAAGGCGCATTAGCTGTCCCCGTGGCTGTCATGCCACGCGACAGCGCCGGGCGGCCGTGGCTGCGCGCCTGCGGACTAATTAGCAGGTGGCAGGAGGAAGGAACAAACTCATCTGCCTCTGGAGAGGAGCTTTGGAGCCGAGGTGCAGCCGGCGCTCGGGAGGCTCGGGGGAGGCGCCGGGGACGTCGCGGAGCGCGCCGCGAGGCTGCGGCTGCCACCGGCCCCGGCGCGCCGCGCGGCTGAGCCCTCCCGGCCCCCGCCTCACTGCCCCTCCTCTCGGAGAATCGGCACGCTTGGAAAGGACCTTCCGGATCACCCAGTCCAACCGCAAGTCCTCCAATATCGTGCCTGCTAAGCCATGTCCCTAAGCGCCTGTGCGGAGAGCACAAGCAGTTTGTGGGCACAGAACCAAAATTCACAGCATAAATTACGTGTGCCAAAGGATTTGCCCAGCTTTGCTGGTTAGCTGCAGTTAAAAAGTTGGAGGGAGAGCAGCTTCTGCGCACGTACACAGCAGACGGGGCCCGTCAGTCGCCGGCGCTTGCCTGGGCAGGGGGACAAGAGGCAGGCCTGGAGGCAGCGCTCGCTAGCCGAACCGAGGCAGTTTGAGGCACTCTCTAGGCGCCTCTCGCAGAGCACTCAGTCTGTGCACGCAGGGGCACAGTCCTGTCACCGGAGCCCGGTGGTCCCGGCGGAGCCGGGGAGACCCGCAGTGGGCCAGTTAATGGAGCGCCGTTGACTGGGCGCGACGATAAATCACAGCGTGATGACTTCCTCTGCATCAATGGAGCTCAACTGGCTTGGGGAAACGGTTTGATTTAAGAAGAATCGGCCTAATTTTGGAAGTGCTTCACACCCATCAATCTAAGTGAAATTCATTTATCTGCGGCACAGCTGATACGTCTCCCATTTACATAGTATTAAGTGCCTGGCACTCCTTGGCATATTGAAGCTCACAGCAGGAGGAGAGGAGAGCGTTGCTAGCCCCGTTTCGCAGCTGATAGGGAAGGAAGTGTGCAGAGCGAGGCAAGGAGGCGGCCGGCGTGCCCAGGCTCCCCAGGGGCTCCCCAGGGGCTGCCCGTTCCCGCACGGCGAGCGGAGCGCTCCGAGGGGAGCGGATGGATGCTGCGGCACTCGGTGGGGAATGGGACAGGTAATGGTTTGTCACTCAGTGCAAAGTGCTGCTGTTTCATGGCTTAACGTTCCCCCGGTGCTGCCTGCTCCTCGGCCGCGCACAACGCCGCCCATCAGCATCCGCCCCTGCGCTGGATGGGGAGGCAGCAGAGGGGCACTGGGAGGCGGCCAGGCCGGGCACACTGGGAGCCGGGGCGCCGAGCGGAGCCGCAGAGCGCTCTGGCTGCTGCCCCCCTGACACCCTGGCATCCCCAAGGGATTCCAGCAGTGCTGGGGAGCTGCCGTGCCGTGGCAGCACAGGTGCTGTGCCCACACACCTGCCGCCCGTTGACCCAAGGGCTTATAAGCACCACCACGGCAAGGGCTGCCCGCTTAGGGCTGGGAGGCAGGGTGCTGCAGAGCTCCTGGGCCAAGTACTGGAGCCTTCTAGATGCCTCAGGAGCAGGGAAAACGCCATAGAGAGATTGGAGCGTCTCCTTTGCGGCCACGAGAAGCAAGATCCGGAAAGCCCTGGGGCTTCTCCAGCGAGGATCCCTGCACCAGGTGCGGAACCGGCTTTGGCGCTCGGGGGAGCCGGGGCTGCTCCTGGTTGTCCTGCACCCTGGGTGCTGCGGGGGGCCTGGGCCAGGAGGTGCGTGGGAGGCCCAGGAGCGGTGGTGACAGCCCCAATGTGGGCTCCGGGGTATTCTTGCCCCCTTTGCATAGGGGACGAATAAAAACCACAGGTGCCCTGCTGGCCTCTTCCCTAATCGTGCCCAGGTGGGAAATGCAAAGTGCTGTCCTGGTGCTGCCATTCTCACGGCAGTGCAGAGAGGGCTGCGCTGCCCAACGCCTCATTGCAGGGGCTGGCGGCACGTCTGCCCCCTGAGCACAGCCCCCCCGAAGGCAGAGCTGCAGCTTTGCCTGGAAAATGGGAGAACCCGGTGTATGCAGGCAGAAGAGTGCCTCTGCTTTCTGGTCCCTGGCGGGTGTCACCCCCTTCACTCCAGTGCCGCCTGGGAGGGGCAGGGAGCTGCTACTGAAATTCCGGGGCATGGTACAGCAAGGAGGAGCTGCTGCTGCCGCCTCCAAGCGGAAATTGCAGAGCGGTAATCACTTAAAACCCCCAAGAAATCCAGGATTGCCAGGGTCTTCAAGAGCTGTTTTAATTATTACTCCGGTGGGATTGTCTCAGAAATTATATTTTCCCTGGAAATGGCGGCGGTAACTGTTATCGCTTCGCTCCGTAGCCCGGGCCATTAGTTAGCTGCCAAGGAGCGGGATGGGCGCCGCGGAGCGCGGCTGCCCCCGTGGCCGGGACTGCCGCGGGCTGCGCTACGTGCGGTGGTGCCGGCCGCGGGACGGAGCCGCGGGAAGGGCCCTGCACGGGAGGCGGGCGGGCGGGCGCTCCCGCGGGCGCGCGCGGCTCTACGGAGCGCTGATGGAGTGATTTAGAATCATAAATAACATTATCAAAGGGGCTCTGCTGGGTAAACAGAGGCGGTGCCTGAGTAGCCGGCGCGCGGTATCGATCGCTCGTAGCTGCCTAATGAATTATTCTGCTTGAGGGCCAGGGAGGCGCGGGCGAGGGCCCCGGCGAGGCGGTGCCGGCGGGGCGCGGGCGGCAGCGTGCCCACGCAACGGGCAGAGCGTTGGGCGCTCCCGTGTGCCGCGAGCTCCGCGCGCTTCCTGCTGCGCGGCGGGGTCTCCGCGCCGCTCCGCTCCGCTCGCTGCCCTGCCTTGCCAGGCCCTTGATGCCCGGCGCTCGCCCACTGATCCCGCACGGTGGTGGCTGAAAGGCCAGGGTGCAGCCGCGCAGGGGCTGGCGGCCCAGCGGACAACTAGTACAATTACTGGCATTTTAAGGAGCGGAGCAGCATTAAGAGGCAGCTAATTCTAAAACAGAGTATGCAATTAGCAGTTCTGTTTTCCGTGCCTTCTCCTGGAGGTGGAGCGCTGCCGCTCTGGCGAGCTGGAGCTGCCTTTACCCGCCGAGGTGCCACGTCGCTGGGCTTCCCAGCCGCCGTGGAGCCGACAGGGCCTGAGCTCTGTGACTCCAGAATACTGCCCGTCCTCCGACGTGCAAATTGCAACGGAATTGGCGCTAAACTCCCTATTAACTACAGAGCCCAAGAAATCTTTAGTGTCCCAAATTGCCTGTCACTTTCCCTGTAACACGGCATAATTCTGTCGCTTAAAAACAGGGCCATAATTTGACATTTCCGTGGAGTTTCTAATTGAAGCAGTAGTCCGCCGTGCTGGCCGGGCAGGCAGGACCGGGGCGCGTGCTGGGTCGCAGGAGGGCTCTGGCACGCGCCCCGTGCCCGCGCTGCCAGCCCTGCTCCCTCCTGGCCCCAGCAGCCGTCCTGCAGATTCCAAGCAGCGCAGTTTTGCTTGAAATTTTTCGCTTGGCTTGTGCATTAGTTGGGAATGAAATATTTAGAGACCAGAATATAGTAATAAAGCCAGAACACATCTTCTGCTGGTATATTTTATTTATTTTGCTTAATAATGAGGTGCTGCGTCTCTCCATCCACCCGCCTTGGTATCAGCGGCTTCCTCCTCTTCCCCTTCCCTTTGGAGGCAGGAGATAGATAATATCCCGCTGCTAAAAAAATCATCAGGTTGGGCTTGTCTGACAAGTCCCGGGTCCTCGCTCCCCTGTTGCGAGTGTTCGGAGGAGATTCCCACCTGCTCAGAGACGGGGAGGAGGCGCCCAGCCTCGAGCGGATCAGTCCCGGGGTTTAACCCTTCACGAGGCACCTGTGCTGCTCACATCTGGAGCACATTTTGGGGATGAGGGTGTCGGAAGCCCTGGGGGGCTATAGATCCTCAGTGCGCACGCGAGGAAGACGGAGGGACAAGCTGCTAGGAGAAAGTGCACGGCTTTGCTGCCGTTCTGCCCGGATTCGGGTCCTCCTGGCCCTTCTTCCCGCAGTCGGTGTGGGTGAAAAATGGCTCCTCCGTCCTAAGGAAGTTCAGAGACTTGGAGGCCTTTCCTTTCTGTTCTGTTCAGGGGGAAGCAGGGGCTGTAAGAGCCTATTTAAATTTCTCAAATGACTCCAAGGAAATTCATGTCATATACACTAAAGCGTTTCATTTCAATAGCTTCAAAATATTTCCCTGAGATTTTGATCTTTTCTTCAAAACCTGTTTACGGTTTAAAAAAAAAAAAAAAAAAAAAACCCTACCACACCGCTGTGCGTATGTGTGCTAAAAGAGAGCGTTTCTCACAAGCGGCTGTGTGGAAGCGCGCATTGTCTGAGAAGCAAATGCAATTTTCCGTCAGAAAAGGCATTTTCTGTGCGCCGGGAGCTGCGGCGGCGGCGGCGGCTCCGGGGAGGCTCCGGGGAGGCGGGCGGCCGGCGCGCGGTGCCC
>JAVCKT010002000.1:0-16307 GCA_032273925.1 Rhynchotus rufescens
TTTTTTTTTTTTCTCCTCTCCACTGTAGAATACAGCCGGAAGGCAAAAGCCACAAAGTAAGACATCAGTTTGTACATCTTTCACACTCACTGAAAGACCAGTCATCTTCTCCCAAGATAATAATGAAGCTTGCAGCCACTGAAAGGCCCAATGTAAAAGGCAGTGAGCTCAGTGGGGTTCAGCAATGGGCTTTGTTCCATTCTACATGTAGAAACTGTACATTTGGTGTTATATGCAATCTGTCACCATTTGTTACTATTTATAGAGGTTTTTTTCTCACCTTTTACTGCTGTAGGAGAGATTAGAACATAATTAGAACTGTTAGTTCTTTTATGTCTGGAAAATTAAGGAGTAAGGCATTGAATAATAATAACAACAACAACAACAACAACAACAAAAGATAGCTTCTACCCACAAAAATTCAAAATTAAAGTCAACTTCCACTTGAAGAAAGATGAGCTGAGCTTGGCCTGATCCCTGGAGTAGTAAAACACTTCAGTAAGCTCTTCTGGGAGAATACAGGTATCTCCCATAGAGGATCTTTGGGTTAAACACATAACTAACATTTTGTTGGATGTGGGCGTTGAAGGAAGACAAAACACTTCACTCAAGGTAACCAGAGACACACCGGTTGGGTCATTTCACATTCCCTGCCATATATAACAACGGAACTGGGAGATCCGGATCAGAAAGCAAATTATTATTGTCAGGATCCCTGGCTTCTCCATACCTTTCTGCTCCTTTGGTGCCAGCGTGGAACCAGTCGAGTTGTCATTGCCGAGGGGCACTGGCGAATCAACAGGCTCCTTCCCACCATCAGCCAGGTTCCTGGATTCTCCATCACCACCTTCTCCTGCTCCTGGCTCCTTCTGCAGTGCCCTCTGCCCGCAGAGTTTGAGCTCTCCTTTCAGGGCCCTGTTTTCCCTCTCCAGTTTATTGATTTCCAGCCGCATCTTGCGGATGACCTGGAGGAGGTGGGTGTTTCCCTCCATCATCCCGCTCCGAGCGGTCACCCAGCTCCTGCACAAACCTGCTTGCCCTAAACTGGTGCTCCTGAGGCGGTGGTGGGCTGGCCCTGAACTTAAGAGCATACAGACAATAGGAGTCCCTCCCTGCACTCAAAGCTGGGCCATCTTTCACCACCGGGAGAGCTGGGTTAAGCTGTCAAGCTATTAAGAGAAGGCCCATGATTTATTCATTCAGGGTTTCGTTTTTCAGATCAGAGCTTTTCTTTTACACATTTACACAAATCACTGTCAACTCAATATTGTCACATCATCAAAAAATACTTCCCTGCCCCGTCACTTACCTCAGGCTTCAGTTTTCTGCAAAAGGATCAAGGAGGAAGAATTCACCTGGAGTCCATTTCCTTCAGCTCAAGGGCTCTGCGTTCCTCCGTGGTGCAAAGGGAGACGACTGCCTTCACTTTGCAGCAATTAATCTCTCTGTTACTACGGGATGAATTATTTATTTCTACTCTTCACATTTGGAAAAGAATTAGCTATTTCTCAAAGGAAAGATCAAATCTCCAGATTAAAGCTGAAATATTGCCATACCCCTGCTATTAACTAGAGGGACCAAAACTGTTGTGGTGGAAGAGCCGGAAACCTCGAGCTCTCCCCGAAAGGATGCGGCCAACACCGCTCCCTCGCCCGGGCTGCCCTTTGTTCCATGCTTTGGGAAGTCTGCTTGAATGAAGCTTGTGCAACAACATCCTGGGAACATAAGGGAAGGCATATCAGACATGAATCTTGCATTAGAAAGGGAAACACAATCCTCTGTGCTGCTCTCATTGCCTAGTGCCTGGAGCTACCTTCCAACTGGAAAGGAAATGCAAAAGCCTCATGAAACGTGTTGTAGAGAATCTACTTCCCCACTTCAAAATTAAAAACTAAGAATGTCAGAAAGCCACCGTGAAAATAGTTTAAAATGACTTTTACTTTGAGAAATTTCAAGTCATTTTTATTAGCTTAAAAGAGACTCAGAAATATTTGAGAAAATAAAATCTCTTAGCCACTTCTCCACTGTACTGCCAGAGGCCTGTGAAAGAGAAATAAAATTTGGTGAGAGACACTGAAGACAAGAGATGATTCTTATTTTTTCCATAAGGTGCCCACCATTTTTTCCATAAGCACACGCAAGCCCAAACAACTTGCTCTGCATTTTGTGGTCACAAACAATGCATTCACAACCTCCACAAAACCATGAGCTGCATATACATCATAAACTTGATCAAGAAAGTCATTCCCATCTTGGCTGAGCCATTCCATGCAGAATATTCTACCGAGCCTAATCACAGTAGTTTGCTCACACAAAAGGCAACCAAATCATCAACCCCTGGGTGCATATCTGCAATGCAAGGGCAGAGAGCAGAAAGTCCTGCCATGCTGTCTGTCCTCGCTGCCAGCTCTTGATCTGACTGTGGTTTGAAGCATCCCCATTAATCTTAGCAAAACTCCTAGCAGATTACATCTGTCCTCACCCTACTCAACACAGATGGCATCAACGGGAGCATTGCCTTCCTCCATTCCAGAGAGGTCCACATTGCTGAGGACATGCGTGTTGCTAGCATGGGAAGGGGAGGGAGAAGGCAAAGCTGGTCCAGAAACAGCCCTGGACCTAGGTATAAAATAGCAGTGCAGGTTATAACCACTATAGCAGGGACAAAGAACAGTCAGCAAATGCTGGAACTGTAATAAAAAATATATCCAGCTTTGGAGTCATCCAAGGACTCAAAACAAGTCTCACAGCAGCAACCATCCAATGTTGAGTGTCAAATTTATGTTTCTATTTTTCCAGCAAGCGGATCAGGTACTGGATAAGTGACAGCGCTTGCATGTAATTATAATATCACTGCTGATCTTGCAATTGGCAGGTTCAAATGGGCAGGGACGCTTGCCAGCTCAGCAATTAGCTTGCACAGGCTGCAACTGAAGACATCTGCTCTTTTGATCTCACATTCTCCAGTCAGCTGGAACCGGACCAGGAGGGGGTACAGACCTCTTGTTGTACCAGGACTTGTGAGAAAATGGACTTTTTCTTAGAACCACATACCTGATGTTCCCAGTGTGTTTTCCTCCTGGAAATTGATGGAGTGGAAGGGTAGCAGCCAGGTGTTTTGTACCATGAAAAAAATAGCTGAGAATCATTTGATGGCTGGTTGGCATCTTCTCCCGAAGCTAAACACAACACCCTGCATGCAAACCTCGGCAGGGTCTGTGGGAACCTCTTGCAGATATGCTCCTTCCTGCAGGATCTGCCAGCCTTGCACAGGAATAGGCTGGATATGCTGGTCTGGGGGTATTGGCCCCTGGCCAGCAAAGCTGTCTTGCAGCAGCCAGGCACCCTCAGGCTGCAGGTTCCCATCACCTGGACGCTCCTGTGGTGGTATCCTGTGATCCTGCTGTGGTATCCTGTGATCCTGTTGTGAATGTGTGCGAGTTTTTCCCCCTTAAATTTGAAAACATTTGACACACAGAGCAGAGCATTTAACATTCAAGTTACTTTTGCAAGTTGGAGTTCATAGGATATGGAATTAGGTAACGCTTTATTCACCTTCAGTCATACCCAAACGGCGTCACTTGGAAAAATAACCGAACGCAGACGTGGCAGTTTTGGCAGCTGAGCCCACGGAACAGCCTCACAACAATAGCCAGCCTAGCTGCCAGCGTGCTCGCTCTGTGTCGGCACGTTGCATGGACTGCATACCAAGCAGCATCGCAGCACAAGACGTGGGAACAAAATGCAAAAGTCTCACAGAGTGACTCTGTTAAAAAAAGAAAAAAATCCCTACAGGAGGAGCCTGGAGCTTTATCCTGCGCCTGCTTGAAATTCTAGAGCTTCCTGTGTGTGCGTGGCACAGTGACATAAGATACTTGTGTGCACACGTAACTGGTGCGTGGGACGGCTGGAGAGGGGACAAACACAGCGCGAGCGAAGAGCGCACGCGGCGAAACTGGAATTGCATCTGGATTGGAAGAAATTGCATCCGCAGTGCTCAGCCATGCAAGGAAACCCCTCTCACCTCTAATGGAAGGGTTTGACAGGGAAGATTTTACAGCACAAATTGAAAATGTTCAAAATGTTCTAATAATTGGAGAAAACAGAGAGGCCTCTAACATTTGTTTATCCCACTTGTACTGGAATAGTTTTCTAACATGTCCTTGCCACGTGCTCACTGGAGAACGGGCTGGTGTCATTCCTGTCCGTGTGGGCCCAGCGTCACCATGGGGCAGGTCTCCTTCAGTCCAGTCTCATTAATACAGCAGACACCATTTTCTCTTCCCTATTATCCCGTAAGCAAAATGACTGTTCTCCCGTCTTTGGGATGCTAATGTGGAAGGCTAGTTCCTCAGAGTACACTCGAACTTGTGAAGGAACCCCTTTTTCTTAATACAATAAAACAGCTAAGACTGTCTCTGGAGAAAGAGCCCTTTGGTGGAAGTTTATCTTGATACACACAGACCTCAACACGCATATGTGTACGGGCATGTGTGTGTGTATATCTGTATTTAATATCATATACGTGCTCCCTTCACAGACAGGCAGCTCAGGTTATTCATGCAGTGGTAAGACCAAAGAAATCTGAACAATTATACCTTAAAACTCAAGTCTTTGGCCAGATTAGCCAAGAAAGATCAGTGGCTGTTAATCTTAAACTGCTTCAGTTTTGAGCACTAAGGGCTTGTGAAAGGGGCCTGGTTTCCAGCAGGGGATGCTCAACGCTTTCTAAAACCCAGGCTTAACCTGAGCCCAGAAACTAGAAACACCTCAATACGCGAGTCACATCTGAAAGCCTGGGCTGCAGAGTTTGGGCCTAGGCAAGAGCTGAGTGATGCAGAACGAACAGCTCAGGCTGTCTGGAGAGCACTGTGGTGCCTGCACGCAGCGCTTCCAAGATTATGGATCTCTCTCCCTTTAAATGAGTCCTCAAATTAGCCTAGAATAATCAGAACTCATCTCTTTTTATGCCAGCTCCCTGCAAGCAGAACATATGTTATGCAGTATAAAACTGCATTCCTTATGCAAGAAAATTGATGCACACAGTAGGGGATTTTCATAAAATAAGAACAAGGAACTGGGCCTTGAGGTACCTGCACAGAGTTTTGATAGTTTTAGAATTAAAACAAGTAATCACTCACGGGAGATAAGCTCACAGTTATTGAGCAGCTCAAAGCATAAAATCCATCCTAAAATTTGGAATAATCATCATTTTAAAATGATTTTTTTCCTCACATTTTCAGACAAGACTTATCATGTAAAATGCATGTAAATAGATACATCCAGGTATAAAGCACCAAGCTTTATACCATGCGCACAAATAGACCCAGAGGTGTTTATGTGATGCCAGAGCATTAGGAAGCACTGTGTGATATTCACAGGTTATGAGCACTCACTGACAGACGACACATACGAAGTACTGCCATTAATTACCCCACTGGGTTCCAGGCAAGAGGAATAACTGCTAATGCTACCAAGAGCAGAGCACATGGAGACCATTGCATTTGTTTAAAAAAGAAGCTGCCACAACACTGGGGGTCAGGTCACTGCCCCTAAACTTCTCTTTGGCTTGGTTAACAATACACAGTAGTGGGTCCTATGTATTCACAGCTTTTCTCCACCTAAAAACAAGTGTTACAGGCAGCCACATGTCTATCCCAGACTAAGAACTATGACCTGGAAGAAGCTCATAACCCTCACTCTCCTTGCCCTAGGCCTAAGGGACATCCCCAGTGTTGCACAGGACATAGGTGACCGTGCACAGGGCCATATCCAAGTCTCCCCAGACACTGCTTTTAGACCTGTTTCCCACAACAGCAACTACACTACACGTAAGAGTCTGTCTACTGCTTCCCAAACGGATCTGGAGATCCCAGAGATCGACTGTGGATGCTGCATGTAACAAACCAGGTCTTCAGCCAAACCACCGTGGTGATTGATTACAGCCAAAGTGGATAACCCAGGAGGACAGCTTGTTGCCTTGAGCACATGCTGCTGTGACGAGGATCCTGCCAGCATGTAAAAGAGCTGATTAGCCCCATACAACAGCAGGACTAGTTCCCTGCCAAGCCCAAGGTCTTTGGGCAGAGAAATGACATCTCCAAAATCTCGTTCTGTGTGTTCAAGTAGGCTACAGCAGCTTTCAGATTTGACCTTCAAGACAAACCTCAGCGCAGCATTGCCTCTGATAGCAAATTGATGACTTCTGGACGCTCTGAAGTCAGTTGTTACTCATGAGCAAGCAAAGCTGCCCTGATTCCTGATCACTGTAGCTGGGGAGGAAACCTGTTCGTTTTGTAAACTGGTTCCCTCAAAGACTAGGCAGGTTGAGGACTCTGAGCCCAATAATAGTTTGATACTGCATTATGGTACCTGCTCCGATCACATATGTAACTCAGCACATGCTATAGACATGGTCATGCTATACCTGTCATGCTGTATACAGGTATATATTTGAAATATCTGAAGGGCTTCATGCATCCTCATGCATGGAGAGTGCATGAGTACAACTGTTCTAAGACTACATGTGGTTTATAGTGAGGTAGGAATTCACACCTCTAACCTTGAGCTGAATGCTACCGGCCTCTGCACACACCAAATTGGGAGTCAGGGCTTCTCAAGCACTTCTGATGTTACGAAGTAGCTAAGGAAGCAGTCCTTAACTTTGGGTATTTTGAAATCTGCATCCAAAGTCTGATCTCTATCAAGAGGTGTTTTTGCCATGAGCATGCACATGTATTTCCATTAAATAGCTCACCTGGAAGCAAAAGAAGAGTCTGTGGTTTCGGATAGCAGTGCCGAGTCACCATAATTCGGCAGTGTAAAGAATTAAAAGCAGATTTTCAGTTGGTTGTTCTACAGAATGTGTTCACTGGTGGCAGCGTCATGTCCTTTCCTGGAAGGATGCACATCCTTAAGACTAGCACAAAAGTAAATACCCCAAACAAGATAATGAGAATAATAATAACCACCAGGTTTCTGATTGTGTGGTTGTCTCAGTGTTCAGTTGTCAGAGCACATCCACTGTTAGCATTCACCTTCCTTTCTCTCCCCTGATCCTGGTGCATCCTCTGCAAAGCCACGCAGCGGTCCTGGCACATGTACCTGGCAGGATGCTCCTCCAGGCTCTTCTTGCTCAGCTCTGCCTTGGTTGTCACTTCCAGGAGCCTGGAGCTTCAGCAGCTCGCGAGGCTTCCCACCGCCTCTGTGTTCAGAGCCTTTCCAAATCCGTGTTTCTCCTGTGATTACAAGTGTTGGGTCTTGTTGCCAGGATTTCTAGCTCCCGAGTCAAAATAGGTTGAAGGAAATAAGGTATAATGACAGGACACACAAATAAACAGACTGCAAGTTACCACAGCTGCCTGAGGGCAGTTACTGCAGCTTCCTGAGGGGCATCTGGCCCCGTAGCCCTTTTGTGGTCTCACCACAGTGCTCCGAATGCCACTAGGACCTGCTAACCAGCCCAGAAACCAGTTGCTGAACATTCCTGTGTGTGCAAAACCCAACTGAGGGGCCAGCCCATCTCCTCTCTCTCAGGCCCAAAGCTCATCTCTGCCAGGTACTCTGGCAATTTGCTGCTGTAGAAAAGGTTGATGGGGAAGAAATCCCCCTTTCTCAGGCCAGGAGCCACCAGAAAGCAAAGGTTAAACCAGGAGGAGCAGGGAAACTTGTACGGGCCCAGGTGCATCTGGATGAGTGTCTTCCTGGGTGAACAGCTCTTGCTAAACCAGAGATGATACAGGGTGAAGCTGAAGCTCCCTCTTTTTGTCACACTAACAACCCTGCACGGGTGTGCGTGCTCCTTGTCATTGCGATTCATTGTGGTAATAGCAGTGTGATTCTCTTAAATGAGAAATACATTCCAGTTAATGCTTCATTTTGCCTAATGTTTTTGTCAAAATTGCACGCCTCTGTTCTCATTCAAAATTAAGTATGTTCTTTACTTCCAACTCCCTTGGTTCAAACTTCACTTTATGGCTTTAATTTGCTTGTTCTGAGTGGGAAAGATGAATATTTATGTGATAATATAAATATTATCACAAAAGTCCTTTGCATGCGTAGTGAACTTACTAAAACTCAGGAGCTTGAGTCAAATCCATGGCAGACACTTCTAAGGCATCCTTGATGGGTCATCTGTCTTTAGGATTCATCCTCCCATGACAGCTACAGCTGAAAAATTCTTGAGCAGATACCAATTTCAAAAATGCTCAAAACCAAAATAAAACGTACATGAAGCCTGACAGTTTTTAGCACACGTGGGACTACATTTCTCACACTGAGCTCCAAAAATACACCTTCAAAGTTGCACATGAATCTAATTTCACTTTTTCAAAACCTGGTCTTTGCATGGGCAGCGCAGAGGGCAACTGCATATTTAGAACATGTAGTTTAGCACAGAGCCTTTCCACATGCAGATTAGGAAAACAGCCTTGAGCACACCAAAAAAAAAATCAAATAGAAAACTAAGAATTGGACACATGACAGTCACAACTGACATAGGTCACTGTTTTCATTTGGATATTATTCAGGAGAATTAAAAAAAAAATTCAGATCAACATTATGTTGCCAAAGCAGCATCTCTCGTAAACCTAAAGATATAATTACCCTGTAAGGAATCATGATTCCTATTAAACATTTAATACATCTCCCTCTAATTGAAATTTAAGCTTTTGGTTGTGGTTGGGTGTCACTAAAGATGTGATTAAACATAAAATATGTATAACACTTAACTCCTTTAGGGGTGTTGAGATAGCTTCAACTAAATAATAAACATAAATAATTTCTTGTGCGCTACGAAGTTTCTTTCAAGTTGCTCAATGTTAGGCTGGTGCAGGAAGATCTGCTTCCTTGGAGAAGAGGACATCTCTCAACAACTCTCTTTGCACACCAGGGAAGGAACTGGAGAACTCTCAAACCCCAGCTTCAAACAAAGCGTGGCCAATTGTGCTCCTTGAAAGACCTTTTGAAAGGCTTTGTGCAGCTCTGAAAGCTCCTGCCTACCTCACCTGCTCCTTAAGTCACCTTGGCCAGTCCTTTTGGGGCAGGAGAACAGTTCCCTTTCCTTCACTAGAAAAACAAAATGGGTGATTTTTTTTTTAACCTCTAACCTCAGAGTCACTGCCAGCGTAGCAGAAAACCCATTACAGAGGACAGGCTACTGGGGGAGGTCTGACCAGGTCCAGCAGGGAGGTGGGCAGAGCTTCACCTGGCCTGTGAGCCAAGTTTGGGGGGGAAGCAAGTTTCTATCCCCTTTTGGGAAGCATATAACTCCCTTTGGTGTAAAACCTCTATAGAGTGAAAAGAATAGAACAAAACTGATGAGTTTCCTGTGATCATTGATCTGGGGATCAAATCAAATGCATCTGTCTCTCCCATTGATCAATGGTGTTCATGGGGAGAAGAACAGTGAGCCCCCGTGATGCTAAATCATCTGGCACGGTGCCCGAGTGCTGCTGTGCTGCTTTCTCCCTGCTGTTAAAATCGCTACCCGCTACGAAGTGGGATAAGTGTGCAAGGAGAAAATCCAGTTCTCACCAGCATTTGATTCAGAGATACACAGCGGGGAGCACGTTACACTTCTCAAGTCCAATCAAGTCTGGCTCACAATCCATTCCAAGTAAAATACCCTTATGGTGCCACGTCCCTCATGGAGACCAGTTTGCAGAGGGTGCAAAAAGCCAGCACGCTGCACCCTCCATGCTCCCAAACCTCCTACCTTGTGCCAGGCTCCTGGTGCACGTTTGCTGATGACAGCTGGCACGGGAAGGATGAGGAGAGTCCTGGTGCCTGTGCTGAACTGTGAGCTCGGCCACGCCAGGCCTCTGTTCCTGCCCTTTGCGTTCCTGCACCAGTGCCACGAGTAAAGCGATAGATGGGAACTCACCTGGGACACCAGCCAGGCCTTTACCAAAACATCTACTACTTGGCGCTCAGGTGGAGTGGCTTGAGATGCTTCCCAAACCTGGGAACAGTCTGGGTCTGCAGGCAGAGTCCACAGGCCTGGCAGCCTGTGCTGGAGGCACTCGGAAGTCGGAGCTCACGGAGCCATCACTGGCCGAGCTCTCATTTCCCAGAGCAGGTTAGATCCTTGGCTTCAGGAAACACTTATTCTAGGGATTTTGCTTCGGAGTTTAGAGCTCCTGAAACACACCATGTCCAGAGACCAAGGCATTCCACACCATAAACAAAAGCAGGACAAAAGTCCCCAAGGCCAGATGCTCCTTGCATGCCTTTTTTTTATGGAAGGATTTTCTACTACAAAATACAGCCTAAAAGCAACAGTCAGAGGAGCAGGGCACCTCCTCAGGTCAGCAACATGAGGCAGCCCGTGGTAACAGCATGTTATAAACGTTAAAGAGAAGACTTCTCCTGTCCGATCCTCTAGGGAAGGCCCTTGGTAGGAAATCTGTAGCAATTAAACTACAGATATTCTCCCCCTGAATAACACACTGTGATATTTATTTGTGAGTCAAGCAGCAATTTAGAATGCATAGACATCATCAGAGAGCTGGTAAAAAGATTTGCTAGGGAAGATGTAAAGAGCACATCTATCCGGGAAGGAAGGTGTCTTGAAAGTCAGAGATGAGTCCTACTCAAATGAGCTAAACTGCATGACGGAGCCGGTGTTTATTAATTCATCCTAAAAAGGGACACACAAAATCTCTAATGAACCACGAGAACTAGATTATTTGCACTAAGAAGGGAAGAGCAGGTGATGCACGGCATGGACAATGCTGGGTGCACTGTGTCTGGTCTCCTGTGATGTCAATGTTCATGTCATTGCAGCGCTCTCCATCCTGCAGTGAAAATAAAAACTACACATTTTGGCACTCAGGAACACATCTTCATCGGTGCACACTCTCTGCCTTGCCCAGCAGCCTTCCCTAAGCTGCTGTTCTGTGCATCTGACCTGCCTTCAGCTCATTATTATAGCCTGAAAGAAAACAAATAACAAAAAAGTTGGTTGTTCTGGAGGAAAATTCCACCTTAATACTGAGGGTGGAGGGAAAAGATAGGTCCAGACAATTGCTTTCAGAAGTGACTGAGAAATAAATTCAGCTATAGGAATAGACTCTGAAATTGTTTATTACCTTTCACTGGACAAAATCTTCACTCAGAGAATGGCTGAACATGCTCCAGTGGCTGCCTTAAAATGAGTTTCTGAAAGCAGCTCTATATACTTTCGATAGAAAAAAAAAAAAGTGGCATATACCTCATGAAATGCTAGAAGTTTGAAAAAAAAAGTCATGAGGTGAAAACAGCCCTTTCTTAGTGTTGTATGCAACACACAGACATGCTTTAAATACCTCTGAGTTGCATTAGGGTTCTTATAGCCCATGGGTCAGAGTGGGTGCTGGATTCAGCTCTGACACATCTCTCTGCTGCAGTTTTGGTAGGTAAACCTTAGAGCAGCAAAGGACCAAGCTCCGTCTTTGTCATAATTTTCCAACCACCATCTTCTGTTTGAAAGGGAGAAGCTGCCTGACATTTCTACCCTTCTCCTCAAAGGCTGAGACAAATCATCTGTAGTACTTTGCTTTCTCTCCCTATTGCTGCCCTGGTTCAAAGCTCATGTTTTCTAATTGCATTCCTGCAACTATGTTGAAAGTGCTTGAACACAGCAGGAGAGAAAAGGCAGTGTGGAAAAATGACCCAGCTAAATTCAAGTCTGAGCACCTCTTACACCAGCAATAAGATAACTGTGAGAATGCTGGCTGGGGTTTGAAGTGTGCTGAGGAGGTTGCAAAGCTGGGATCATTGAACAAAGCACACACTCCACAACCCTCCACAACCTTCAGAGTTATAACTACACCCATTTTGTGTGTGAGCTCTCGAGCAAACCACCCAGGGATCTCCTTACCTCTCTCCTTGCTGAAACACAACTTGACAGCTTGAGCAGTTTAATACCAGCCTGCAACATCTCCTCCGGACAAACCATGCCTTTGCAATACAGATTATTTCCAAAGATGCCCAACAAATTTAGTAGCTCAGTTCTTGTGAATAGTCATTAAAAACAGCCTGTAAACAAATCATCTCGGTGGGTTTTGCAATATCCATGCAGAAGCATTAATCATAGCAAACCCAAAATGAATCATTGTGATGAATCCAGTGAGACCAACTCAAGTCATCATTGGGATGAATCCAGCAAGACCAACCTGGAAAACCAGGCTGCCCTTGTATGGAGGAGAGAGACTGTCCCGCAGCTCCCTGCCAGCCCCACAAAGGGCACCCACCCCACGACTCCCGGCACAGCCTTCCTCCGAGGAAGACCTCCACGGCACCACCAGATCCATGGATACACCAGACCAGGCCAAGTGGCACCACAAAAGCATCAGAGAGGACATGAACCCACGTGGGGCTCCAGAGAGAGGGTTTTGCAGACGCTCTGATACACATACACAAATATTTTAATATAATGGTAACTGAAATGTTATCCATATTCTTAGTACTGGTCATAATTAACTAAAAACATACTTTTTAAATTTTGTAAAAATGACATATTTTACACATCTTCTATTTACAATTGCAACATACTTAAATGTTATAAAACATCCACTCTGACCTTTAAAATATGTGTATACTAGGACTTAGTATTAGATATATTATAATTTAGAGCAAACATAGGGTTTGCTGAGTAGCTATCTGTTCAATGGATATTTTTTGATCAGTCTGGCTTAATAAAGACTTCTCAAAACCAAAAATCAGCTGAGAAGAGATAGGAAATGTGCAAATATTGGGGCAGAAAAAAAAATAAAAAAAACTTGCAGTTTTAAAAAACACCGCCGTGAAGACTTCCAATAAATTAAAACCACAGCCCACCAATCCTTTTCCCGGCATTGTCCGTGGTCAAACTCCTTTTCAGCACGACTGACGTGGAGGGAGAGGCGGCGGCCACCTCAGGGCTCGGCGCTGGAGGGGACGGCGGCGGCGCTGCCTCTAGGGACGACTCGCGACAAGGGCCGCTCCGTTCCGTGCTGCTTTGCCGAGTCCTCCTTGTACGCAATCTGGTCGTGGAAAGAGAAGGATAAGAGATGAAATTGCGGGAGGAATCCTACCACCCGGGTTTTGCAGATGCTGCTTCCCTAATTAACCCTCTCACAGCTCCCTTGTAGAGGCACCTGAGCTGTCAGCAATGTTTTATGAGCTTGGCACCTACTTCTAGCTGTACCAGCAGGCTCCTGCTCTGCCCAGACAGCTATTCTGGGTACACAGGAATCCCAGTGAGCTTAAAACATAGGGGAACTGCAAAATATGCCTGAGAGCCAAATTTGAGCCTCTTTACTGGAATAAGAACGTGCAGGCTGAGCTGTGGACAGAGCTGCACGCTCACAGTGAAATCAGCTTTGGCCTCACATCTTTTCAGTGTTCCTTCAGAGAGGTTCTCTCTAAGTAAGTCTCAGCCACATTTACACCTATTTCTCCTACTTCAGGAACTGCAAATGGACAACCAACCCGCCTCTCTCCTGGGGACACCTCGTTCACAGAAGAAACGGGGCCACCACCCACCTTCCCTGCAGCAACAGGGAGCCCAGTGGTACCAGCTCCTGCTGCCCCGTGTCACAGGGAGGACCAGGGGGCCACCAGCAATGTCCCGTGTCACATGCGGGGGAACTGAGGCACAGACAAGCTGGGCTGGGGTGTCTTGGCCCGTGTGGGATCTCTCCATATTCCCTCATGAGGTTTTGCTGCCCATCAGTCCTGCCACCACCTGACTGAGCACCCGAAGGTCCAAGCACAGAGCTGCTCACGGGCTGCTAGCCAGAGCCCAGCACTGGGAGACGTTCTGGGTGTGATTCACTCATCAGCTGCCACTGTATCCCACAAAATGGGGATCTTCTGACAAGCGAGTGACTGAAGAGGCATTTCCATTTTTCCCAGCACTCATGCAATAAACATCTCCTGGGTGGGAGGGTTAGAGATGTCGAGAGTGATTCTGGGCACAACATCTCCATTTGCTTAAAACGAACAGAAATCTCGCCTGCCACCCTCAGCTCTTTAAGGGTGAAGATGACCAAAATGAAAGGTTTTAAAGCATCAACTCCCCTGCTTTTACCAAATCACACACAGAGGCATCAGAGGAGAACACTGCATAAATTAAACCAGACCCAACACTTCATATTGCATTTTTGTTTTCGTAAGGACACCTCAATTCTCAGATCTCTTTAAAGCAGAAGAACTTGACTCCTAATGAGCAAAAATCACACAAATGAAATCTTGCATGGAGAAGACTGTTTGAAATCCAGTTAGTTTTGCAATCAAGCATGTTTGTGCATATGTACAATGCATAAGCATTTATATATACTTACAAGAAGTTCGTACTACAGTAAGAGCACCTCAAATTTTGCCTACTAACTTCCCCCCACCCTTCGTTTGTTTGTTTTTTTGAGAGAGACACAGGGATAGAAATTCAAAGTTGGCCCTAAAAAAAACATCCTGTTTTTACCATACATACTTCACTTTCCTCATTCCTCCCAGCCTCAAAGGCACTTTGAGCTCCTGGTGTCTCAGGCACGAAGACAGTTCCAGCAAAATCAGCACGAGCTGCAGCGGCAGCCTCAAAGCACAGCTGAGCACAGGGGGACTCCGCAGCCAGCCTAACCCACCTGTAACTCATATCCAAAGCACTTCCCAAGGACATAAGAAGAATAAAGCTTGGGACAGCTGCTGCAGGGCTGCACCCAGCCTTTCTGGGCTGCAAAAACCTGGACTTAAGCAAAGGCACCGGGATGGCCCCTAAATGTCACCGAGAGCATAACTAAATCTGTGTTTTAATTGCACCTATGTGCAGGGTAGTGGGCAGGCTTGGCTTCAGCAATCAAACCCCACAGCACTTTCTGCTCCCTGGATCCTGACCTCCATCCTGTCACCTGTGCTGCTGTCCCTGGGGCTTCTGGAGGCTGCTTTGGAGCTGCCCACCAACCTCCCTGAGGTCATGGCCAGTATCCTACAAGCTGAAGGAACACGGCTCAAATGTGACCATGGACTACAGCTCACACACACCCTGCCTTTTTGGTTTGACCTCCCTGCCAAGGCAGTCGTCAGACTCAGAACTAAATGAACCACGTAGGAAAAACCAGCAAGCGAGAAAGCACGTGACATTAACAAAAAAGTAGATGTAAGAAAAATGAACATACCACATTTGGCTATAGTATTGAGGGAAATGTTAGACAGGGAAGAAGAGAAGCTGTATAAGCAAGGACCATGAGAGAGCTGTCAGAAAAGAAAAAGACAAGAAAACAGAGAAGAGAAAACAACATATGGTGATGAAAGAGTCACTACTGGCAGGTGAGCAGACACGACTCGAATACAACAGTGGGAAGCACGGCAAATCTCACGGTCATGGTGAGGAGCAGCAAGGACAGAGCTTTCCAGCTGCGAGATCCATAGTCCAGCTGCAATCCAGAGCGTGGCACTAGCCTGGGGCAGCGCTCAGCCGAGAGGTGGGGAGTTCTGCCTTCCCGCTCGGAAAGCCGGGCTTCCCAGGGGGAAGGAAGGGCCTGGCTTTCGGTAGGGACTTTCAGAGTACTCTGGTTTTGGTGAATAATATTATTTTGACTTTTGCTGGATGAACTCTGAGATTACTGAGTGTAACATTAACATTACATATCAAAATACTAATATAGTTATGCGCAAGTAATTTTGCATTATTCAGTCTCCAATTAAATGAAAAAAGCTCAGAGCCCATTAATATAAAAATGAATAAAAGTATGAGAACTTAATAGCAATTGCTGGATGTATTTTATGGACAATGAAACTCATGGGCTGCTCATAACCAATTTATTTATTTTTCATGGGGAAGAGCAGTTTACTACAGTACTGCCTCAGCACATTGACAGGATCACAAAAACGACTTCTACAGGAGAAGCACGAGCAATAAATGATACTCACAATTACACCTTTATGCCCTAGGAAAATTTAGCTTGATAGCACAATAACAACAACAACAAAACAAACAAGGGAAATGGTTATTCCACTCGTATGTGAAGGTGAGCAACATTCTGGAATGCATATTATATAATACAGGCATGCATGCTAATCCTTCTGAAATTGCTAGCACTTGAAATGGAGTTTCAACATGACACGTATTTTGACACAGCTTTTTTTAAAAAAGTTGTTCTTACTCTGAAAGCTGAATACAAATAGAAGCTATAAAGATATCTCCTGCAGCTATAAGTTTAGTTCTAAAAGCAATTCTATATTTTAATTAAATACTTGCCTCACAGCTTTAGGATATAGCAGGCTAATCATAAAATACTGGCTTAATTGATTATCTTCTTATGCCTCCAGAACCTCAGTCCTCATTTAGT
>JAVCKT010002001.1:0-10797 GCA_032273925.1 Rhynchotus rufescens
CAGGTTTTGCATTTAAGAAGGAAATCAGACAAGCCAGAGTCAGATTTGTCACCTTCACATCAGAGTCAGATTTGTCACCCCTTTCCAGCAGGGAAGAGGCTGCCTAAATTGACCTCTGTCATCTCAATGAGCTGGTCTGCTTGGCTCTAATAAAGTCCAACCCGCAGTCAGTAAGCAGTAATTTGGGACATGGAGCATTTGTGACCGCAGGGCAAGTAGCTGCATTCACTGCACCATCCATGGTCTTGCATATCATCCATGGTCTTGCATATCATGAGAAACACACACAAATCCTTTCTGAACCAAGGGTGGTGGTCCGAGTTTGCAGCATGGTGCTGCTGATGACTTAAGGTGAATGCTCTTAGCGGAGGTGCTAACTAAAGCAGAGAGGGGAATAGCAGGCGCTCAGCTGATCCATCATGTTTTAGGGCATCAGCACTCAAAGGTCAAGCCTAGGCCAGTGCTAGATCTCCAGAGCAGCACATGCAGGTTTGGGAAGTAAGTGGCATGCAAAATAATGCTCTGTGGAGGCCCCAGGAACCTTTCCTCCCATCACCGTGTGACCTCTCCACCGAGGCCCGGAGCGGGCAGCAGCCAGACACTCACGGTGACACGACGTGAGGCGACCTTTGACTGGGCTAATGAAGGCAAACTGTTCCAGGCTGCTGGATTTATTCCTCCATTATTTGTTGCTGCTCTGTCAGGTGCTTCATATAAAATATGTGGAAGTGCAGAGATCCAGTGTCTGGATTTGGTTATGAAGGGTCAGAGCTCAAGGATATCATTTCTCAAGTCTCAACAATTTAAGCCATTTTGTTTGGCGTTTATAACAAGCTGTAGACAAGAGTGGAGAGGTCGCGGGCTCTACAGCTGTCTGTGGCTTGTGTAAAAATACAAGTCACAGACAGAACTAGTCATCTTCTGAAGAAGGGGCATTTTGGCAATTACTTAATGAGAACAAATTTTTAATTTTAACTTGCATCTTAGTCTTTACACCAAGTACAAGGAGGGAGAACA
Organism: Rhynchotus rufescens; assembly: GCA_032273925.1. Classification (NCBI taxonomy): domain Eukaryota; kingdom Metazoa; phylum Chordata; class Aves; order Tinamiformes; family Tinamidae; genus Rhynchotus; species Rhynchotus rufescens. The sequence goes on from JAVCKT010002001.1 coordinate 1,018, forward strand.
CACACCACCACACCCACCATCTTAAGATAGGTTAAGGAAAAGTTCTGTTTCTTACAGTAATTTGCTACCAATACTAGCCAGTGTTTGGATCCCTAGCTCCTAAACTCACTGAGTTTTGTTGTTCTTCCTTACCAGGGATATACGATCTGGCTGGGCTGCAGTTCTAAGACTTAGTTAATTACTCTAAGACCATGTTTCATGAAACCTCAGGGCTGAACTTCAGAGCAGGCAGCAAGGAGATGCAAGGCTATTGAGAGGTGGGCAGCTACTCCCTTCACAACCGCTGTTGGGAAACATCCAGGTGTTAAAACCCATCCTGCCGAGTTTCCCCCAAAACCCTGACAGCAGTTTTGGAGGAGGAACATGATACTCCAGGAGATTCTGCCACTCTTGACTTGAAGCAGCTTTAATCAAGAGTTTTTTTCCTAACAGCAAGGCAGACTTTTTGTCTTAATTAATACGCAAGTGATTCCAAGCTCAGCCCATCAGTTATTTTGGTTTCACATCACTGAGAAATCAACTGTAAAAGTTGGTGCAGCAATATACACGCATACCACGCACCGAGTGGAACTATAAATACTGGCAGGGAGTCTGGTGTAAGAAGCTGCTGTGAACGTTGTGTCAGAACAGCCCTTGGAACCCCCCATTTCCCAAGATTTATATTGCAGGAGGTGGGGAGAGAATAAATCCGATTTTGCTGGAACGTTGCCTACAACTTCTCAGCCATAAAGACTTTATTTATGGCTGTTACACAGCATGAAGGATTCAATTTGTCCTTTGTTATGAATTTCAGTGGATCATGTAACTGTTTATTTGCAGATATTTTTAAAAAGTTGGCATTTTTCATTTGCAGGAGAAAACAAAGCTCTTCACAGCCCTTTCCAGTGGGGATGTGCTTAAGCCTCACTCCATGGACACACTCTGGTGGGGTCCAAAAGTCCTGCAACTTCCACTGGGCCTATAGCTGAGAAAGGGCAGCCAAGGGCACTTGTTACCTATGTCCAGGATAGGCAGATTATATTCTGCATTTCTCTATTTCATACATATTGTCTGGCTCAGAACAAACCTTGGGAAGCTTGTTGTTAGGACAAGAGGTAACAGCCATTATATTTAAATGAGATGGAGAGTCCTTCTCAGAAAATACGGGAGAGTAATATCACATTAAACATGTAGATAGTTACGTCCCCCGCATGGGAGTGACAGTCGTTGAGGAAGCAGATCTGGTTTTCTGCTGCAGCACCTCTCAGACAGTAAACAACAATGAATCTCTCCATCAACACCGCGGAATACTGAAACTGTTTTCATTCCTGTTTCCAGACACATCAGACACATTCTGCTGTCTTCTCAGACCTGTTCTCCTTCCCTTTCTTGTTATGGAAGAAAACAGAACAAGGAACTACAAAGCCTGGGTAGATGGAGCCCTAGACCAAATCATGAGGACTGTCAGCATCTAGGTCAGACCCTGGCTGCTGTGAGCCATGTAGGATGGATATTCAGTTTAGAAAAGCCATGGACTATCTGCCTAGACTGGCTTATCACATCACAAACATTCAGGTATATGGTTGCAGAAGAGCTCTCCTTCATTATGTGGACAACTTGTTTTCCAGAAGGGCTCAGAGGCCCGAGTTAATGCTTTTACTCCTTGTTACCAAGGCAAACATTAATAAGCTTTGCTATTCTTGGTGCTTCTTTCCAAGCTTAAAGCAAAAACTGGGCATTTCTGCGTATGCAGCTAACACACAGTTCTATAAGCAACAAGGCTTCCTCCCATACATCTACTGGCATTACACAAACCAGAGCATACAGACCCTCTCGTGACACCTGGACTTCCAAGAGCTTTGAAGGCTTCCCACTTGTGGAGCCAGGTGATAACAATGTTCCATTTGATTTAGCTTTCAGATCTCCTAAAAGCAGCAAGAAAAACCCTCCACAAAAGCCATGCACACCTGTAGCTGTTTGCATGCTTTTTGGGAATTCAGCTATGTTTCTTGAAATCTTACTGCTTTACTGGAAGCACCCAGCTTCCCACACACTGCTCACACAAACATATCACTGACAACATTCCCTGTATGGAACAGCTCAGCTCTCTCCTGCTCATCTCCATTGCAGACATTGCATTCAGTCTTCAACGCGCTGCATGAACCAAGAGCAGAGAATCAGGAGGACCAGCCTTGCTGCACATTTGACTTGTTCAAAGATCCTGTTGGTAAAGGCTTCAAGAAAGTGATTTTGGATGATTTTTCTGAAGAGAGGACAGGATTAAGTGATTCGCAAGGAATATACAGATCTGCAGAAGAGTTTCCTGGCTGAGGGACTCAGCAGGTTTCCACACTACAAAACATGCTGTGTATCAGACATGAAAATTAAACACCTTCCCCTTCCAGCCTTTTCTACTTACAAGACTCTTCTGAGGAAAGAAAAGTTACCAGATCAGTACACAAAACATTAAGCTACAGCCTCTTCCCTTTTCAGATTAAGGGGAGACTTTCTTTACAGTGGTGACTGATAAACACAGTACTCTATACTTTAAATCTTCATCTCTGGTGCCTGTCTTAATTGCTGTTTCCAGTTTGTTTTGGCCTCTTTCAAAAGAGGCAGCATAAATAATTGCACACTGAGGAAAAAGGCTGCCTCTGACCCATCTGACCAGTTCCTCCCAGCACTAATTTTGGAGGAGCAACTCCATCCATAGCAAGTGAGAGCAGCTTTAGGATTCAGCCATCTTTCAGAAACCAGGACATTTACCCTGTTTAATAGTATATTGTCTTATTCAACCACCAAGATGGTTCATTTTAGCCTAAAACTCACAACCCAGATCACTGCCACCACGTGAAGTTGTTGCCTTGTGCTCACTGCATTAGTCCCACCCTTAAAAAAAGCTGCCACATGCTCTAAGTCTGAGCTTAAGGCACCCTTCTGCTCTATGTGGTGCCTTGGCCTCTTCCTAGTTTCTAATGGTAGAATTTCCTAATAAATTTGACTTTGCTGGCATGCCGAGGACCCAAAGCCGCCTGGTTATGTGACCTGGTCCACGCTTGGAACAGTTGCAGGGCCCAACCCCTTCCCACCATCTATTTTCTATCCCCATTTGCTTGATTACAATAACGTGAGGAGTTCTGTGGAGATGGGAGGAGAATTTCCTCAGTCTGATTTATTTTTAAGCAACACATCTAGAATACTAGATACCCACTGAGCTATATATAGATATGGCTAAATTACAGGGGTGGGGGGAAGCCGTATATTTCTGAAAGCCGCAACAGCACAAGGCCAGATTATCTGAATTACTGTCATTACCAAAATTGGTAGCTAAAGAAGAAACTTCCAAGCGCCATACATCGCTCTAGTAGTTTGACTATAGGAACCACTGTAATTACAGAAAGTATTTTAAATCACGCCAGTACAAACAAGATCTGGAAATGGAAAACACCGTGCTAGTCATTACATGTGGAAATTAATGGTTGGCATGGAAATGCATGGAACTGGTTACTCATGCTGAGCAGTGGGCACGATGAAGTCATGTCCACCACCTCAGCTGTCTACCTTCAGTTGCAGGCAAGGATTATTTCCATGGCATCACCTGCAATACCCAACAGTTCTGGCAGCCACAGTAACCAGTTGTGCTCTCTCAAGGACAGCTGGCAACACCATTAGGGGAACCTCATCTCAGTCTTGGTGAGCTCCAAGAAAGGTGCGATGTGCAAAGGCCAAGGGGCCACGCAGACCACATTGCGCTGCTCCAGGCATGAAAGACCAAGTTTGCCTTAAGATACTTTAGTGGATTCTTGGTAAACACCAATTCTTGAACTTAGCGACCATGCTCAGCTTAAGAGAGTTCCATATAAAATATTCTTGATCTTCCTTCTCTCCTCGCCCCCACACAAAGAAAACCTTTAGGAAAACATGAAGCTATTTTTGTGCTTAAAATTCATACAGCTGACAGGGTTTTGTGATTCCTGCAGGAAGTCTGAAGTCAACATTGCCAGAAACACTCATCTTAAGGGGCATCCTGCTTTCCCTTGAGACCAGAGTAACATTTAACCAAAGCCACACAAAGAGGTATTTTAGTGATTCTATCTGGAATAACAAATTGTAGGAAATTCTTACTGAAGTTTCTTTAAAAAGAAGAACTTGCAATCAAGCCTTTAAAAAAAAAAAAACCTACAAAAATAAAAAAAAATACAAGTCTTTACATCATAAGGGACTTTCAATATTAGCATTTAGTTTCCTCTACATGCATCTGGCAATAAATACCAAAAATTTACCAGGAAAAAAATATCACTTCTCTCTGGCTTCCACAAAAAGAAGTATTTGTTGGTCTGGGGCACGTCAGAGAGGTCTGTCCCTCGCGTGAGGCTGCAGATGCCAGGGCCCTGCACGGCAGCGGGCGACCTCCTCGCCGCGCTCCCCGCGCGCAGTGCCCGCTCCGCATGCGCCAGCATCCGCCTCCAGCTGCGCTGCTGCTCCTTGCGCAACGCGAGTCCATCTCCAAACACCTCCAGCCCAGACAGGGGTTATTCTTATCTGCAGCCAACCCAGCAGAGCAGCTGGCGTGAACTTCTGCCTACAAGATCAAAGGGAAGCTTACCCCAATAAAGCCGTATTACTCAGAAAGCTGGAATCAAACAGTGCTGGGATAAAGCCTCGGCACATCCCACTCAGGATTAGAGCACAGAGCGGCAATGTCTCCCCAGCCAAAACTGTAGGCTGAGCTCTGCTGTCCCGAGGACGAGAGCAAACTTGCTTTTGCAGGTAGAATATCAGCTTGCTTCTCCTACCCTGTGCTTCTACATCCCCTGATCCAAGCAACAATCTCACTCTCCTGTGTGGATTAAATGGAGTCTACTTCTCTTCTGGGACATACTCATTTCACAGCTGCAAATTCAGGACCATCTCCCTCCTCCAAGTCAAGCATTCAGGTAACAACCAAAATAACACTCCTCAAAATATATAAGTCAACTCCTCCCGCAGGTTTCCCGGGGTACTTTCAGCTCGAGTCTATCCAGGCTCGGAGCAGCTCTGCCCAGCATCCTAACCCCACTGCTTTCAGCCTCCTAACCAGCCTGGCTGAGGACACTGTCCAGTGTGGGTAGGACAGGCTGTTTCCCCACTCCACACAGTGCATGCTGGCAGCCTTGTGCAAACACATCTCCAAACCAGACTCCTTCTGGCCCTGCTTCAGGCCAAGCTACATCTTTTACAGAACCAGCCACATTTCAGAATTTCACACAGCCATATTCTTAAGTAAAGAAAGGAAGTATTTTGGAATGAAAGATAAAGCTTACCTCTTTAGCAACAGATCTTGCCCTTCTCCATTTTCCTCCAGCAGGATCTTCCAAACAGAAATAGTTTGCAATAACGAAGCAAAATCGGCACCACATCTCTCTACGGAAAGGAGAGCTGACTTCTTCCTGAGATCACCAAAACTCCAGAGGCTGAAAAACCTTCCACTTCCTCATGAGGAACATTGCCCTCTCAAGCCAGACCTCCACTGCTGAGCCCTCAACTTAGATTAGATTCTTAGGACAAAGTGCAAAGCCCTGCAACACAATCCTCTCTAGAAACTTCTGCTTTTCACCTCATTTGGCCATAATTTACCCATCAGGTTTTCTCAATAACAAGGCATCACTTCTTTTCCCCCAGGTGACACAGTTTAAGTACAAAGGAGCCTGTATCTGCTCTCCTCACAGGCTCCAACCCCTAAGAGCTACCTATGCAATCATCAGAATGCTAACTGCATGCTGGTGTTCAGCTTCACCTTCTTACCTTGTGTCTTTATACAGTCTGTTAAAGGCTATTGTGAACACAAGACACTGCACATGTGCTTGTCACAGGACAAATGTGATCTAGAGAGAGGCAGAATGGGAAGGCACATGTCTAAGCTGGGACTGGGCTTCTTCCAAATCTACCTGGCCTGGTCTTGGCCAGGTGGTCACAACTAATCCATAGGTTCTGCAGTAACAGAGGAAGCAGCTTAGTGGATCTGCAAAAATGCTTAAGTTAGTTTTCAATCAACTCATGCTTGGAAAACACATCAAAACAGAGACCCTGTCTATCTGTGTTCATGTAGGGGATCTTAGGTTTCAATCAACTCATGCTTGGAAAAAGAAATCAAAACAGAGATCCTGTCTCTCTGTGTTAGTCTAGGGGATCACTTTTTGCATGACAGGTGGCTGCGTGGATCCTTCTTGTGTTCATTCTTTACACACATTTTAGAGATGGTTTAGAGCCATCATTCTTTTATCTTTTGTAAAGCAGCTGGGTATTTCTAGTGAAATCATTAACTGGAAAAATCTGTTTAGAAAAGGGCAGATCTTACAAATTCCATGGCTGAGCTGTAATAAGGTTTGTCCCCAGGATAACCTTCTGCTAAGCCCATCTAGAAAGTCTGAGTGTCCTGGTTCTGCAGAGGACCTGGTGGCACTGCTGCACGCGTGGGTGTGCGTGGGCTCGTCATGGTCTCATGAGACCTCACACAGGGAAGTCTGCTAAAGGAAGCAGTTACAGAAACCTCCTTTCCTCTCCTCTCATATTATCTGCACTGTATTTCACCCAGTTCTGGATCAGCCTCCCTAGCACTTCCGCATCTTCCTCTAAAACCATAGCTTGTAGGATTAGTGTGACTTTAATGTGGTCTTTGTTATTTTTGCATCTGGGTTCCACATTTAGGAATTCAGCATTTGTGATGCAGTGGGGATAGAGTGACAGCAGCCTGAACCACTTAACTGGTTGTTTACCAAGTCCCCTGTTTACTGCATCTAGCTTTTCCTCCAGATTAATCTCATTTGCAGTCTCCCACACTCCAGCAACATTCCCTCTGCCTTAGTAGTGAATCTCTGTATTTAAGGATTGAGATGAAGTGCATGATGAGCTGAAATGAATAGAGCTGAAAAAATATTAATATAACAGAGTATTTCTGAATTTACTCAAAAGAAAAGTGTTTATATTGAATTTGGATATTTGCTACAGTAGCTTCTGTACATTAAAGAAGACACATTACTATGATACGGAGGGGTCCTGCTCAGCCCTGCTGTCTCAGAGCAGTACCCTGGCTGCCTGGAAGGTGCTGCTTCCAAAGTGGTAACAGCCAAAGTCTGGACAGAAAGAAATATAGCAGGTCAGAAGCTGGATTTGCCCCCAGTACATGTGTCCAAGGAAATTCTTTCTCTCTCTCCTACCTTATCGAATGGAAAAATGCCCTTTCCAAACACTTGCAATGTCACTTTCAGCCCTGGAACAGGAGTGTGGACGCTGGATCTTCCTAATGCAGCGCACAAACATATATTACTCAATTTCTTCCACTTTTCTATTCATTTAATTTTTAGAATGTCTTGGTTGAAACTCTGTAGCAAATAGAAAACTACAATTGGCTGAATGTTTGGATGGAAACATTCAATCTTTTCAATATTTCTCTTTTTTGCCCACTGAAAAACTCAGGAATTAAAAAATTCTATAAAAAGAGAGTTGCATGAATAAAATACAGATGTCAAAAGTGGGATAATTATTTTAGGTTTAAATGTGTATTGAAAATCGAAGCAAAGTTTTGTAAAGATTTTTTAAAAACATACTCGTAAGAATTTTATGTTAAAGAGGTACTTGTTTTTTCCAACCTGTCTATCATAAAAGGCAAACCTGAAACTCCCTGCACCTGCTCTTTCAAGACACTGGGTTTAATCACAGGCATAAGACAACAGAGAAATTGTTATTTATGGGAGTGAGAGCTGAGAGAGCTGGCAGGAGCAGGACCTGCGGATGGGAAAGGGTGACACAGCGGCCACTTTACCCTCGTGTCAGCTTAGAGACAAAGCTCATGTCTGGCCCACTTTGGGAATGGGAGAAGATTTTGGTTCGTTCCTTAACTGGTTAACAGATCCATTCATTCATGGAAAACAGCAGGTCTGCACGGGTCAGTGAGTTAGGAAATAGGGGTATCCCTTCCAGACATGGGCTGCTGACCACCCGTCACTGCTAGCAAACGCAGCCCTAACTGATTTCGTTGGGAAGCCTGAAGTGCCACACAAAAAGGGCCGATTATCTGGCAAAATTAAGAACAAAGAGTCTAAGGAGACTGCCAAGCCACGCTGGAAGGAGCCAAGTGTCCAGCAGGACTTCTCCATTGCTCCTTCTCCAGCTTGCACGGCAGCGATCCGGACGAGATCAAACCCATCCGCGCCGCTTCCCACCGTCTCATACGTGTTCCTCAGTTCACATTTGACCAGGAAAGTTTGACAGTGCTTTGAAAGCTCATCTTGTTTTCTCTAATTCAATCCAGAAAACATTCATATTAATACCAACAGATACCGCCCACATGCAAATCAGAAAAATTAAAGGGCATTGCAAAAGCGACCGTTTCCAGTGGTCAGATTAGCTGCAGACGGAAGCAATTCAAGATGCATTAAAACCAACAGCCTGTCGCTGTCCGGAGGCATTGTCTTGCCATGTAACACTTCTCTTTGCTTCTAAAGAGATATTTCTTGGAATCTTTTCAATCGCTCTTCTGCTTGAAATATATGCTAGGTTTCAGATCTTTCCATTCCCTGTCACAAGAGAATGAGCTAAAAGTTCATCAGCAGCCTATGGCAATATCTCAGTGGAGAAAGTTGAAGTCATTTCTTAATGCCATTTCTTATTAGCTATCATTATTGTGCAAATGTTGGGAGTAAAGAGAGCAGGAGGTCTGCTGTTAATCATTACAACCCTTGGTTTCTCCCTGCCTAGCAGTTAAACCTTCAGAATCACTTCATTTCTTTAAAACATACAGAACCATGGCTTACCCCAGATCTTTGGGTGTTCTGATGAGTAAAATACCATGAACTTAGTCCTCAACCAGCTTTCTTTAGTTAGTTAGTTAGTTAGATCTTCTATTTAAAGATAAGTTCCATCCCACCCTTTTGCAATCTGGTTATGATTACTGGTTACTGCCACCCGCAGACTGATAAACTTATAACAGCTGCATTGCAGGAAATCACCTCCAATTCAACCCTGATGTTGCATGGATGTCTTTAGTTAGCTTAAATAGGCTTTTAACATTCATTTTTTTGTGTGTGTGCAAAACACCTATCATTAATTTTGACTCGAGAGATCAAACAGTTAACAATGTGTTGATCCTAGCTTACTTTCAAGTGATGTATTGTATCATTTCTGAGAGTTATGAGGGGTTGATATTTTCTTTTACTAATGCATCAAAGTCGATAAGTGAATGGGGCAAACCCGCGTCCTGGGAAAGGAAGCTATTAACAGCTCTGCTCGGAAGGTTCTAAGGGCCACATTGCGTCATAGTCCTCGAGTTTATTGAATGTTAACTCTTTTTTTTTCCCCTAACCAAAGGAAATGAGTTTCTATAATCCTCTGCTTTGAGCTGCATCCTCAGTGGGGTAATGAAAAATGACCTATGCCATTTGATAGCACACTACTTTGCACACAATAGATCTTCACAAGGGCAAGCACAATGCAACTCTGCCTTTTTCCTTCCCTCCTTGTTGAAACGCACAATGAATTTATTTATTGCTGATCTAAAAGGCACTAGAACAGAACGGGCCCAGCAGGGAAATCGCCCGAGTTTAACTTGGCACGGTAAGAAAGCAGCCCCGGAGAAAACGGCCAGCGTATAAACCTGGGCGAGCACAGCGTTTTTATGAGGAGGATCTTGAAATGGTGGGTTCATACGCATGCAGAGAGCAAGGCAAATTGGTTCCAAGAACAAGGCATCTGCTGCCTTGAAAACTTTCTTTTTGGCAGAATTTGTATGCGAGCTGGGCATGTTGAGTGATTTATGGGCCCATT
>JAVCKT010002001.1:17523-45772 GCA_032273925.1 Rhynchotus rufescens
TTTTTAAAAAAGAAGCAAGACATGCTCAGAGAAAGGAAAGGAAAAGGAATGAAATTATGGTAGAAGGTGCCACTATATAAGAGGATGTAAGTGTGTGGATGTTCTTTGACCTCTACATGAAAGCTTGTGCTCTCCAGAAAAAGCTTTTGGGCTTTATTACAACCCATGACTTTTCATATTCTCTGAAGTTGAGAAAGCTGCAACATACTCAAGATTTGATTAAAAACAAAAAGCTACCAGAGAGATAGGCTAGTGCACTGTGGGGATGTGGGAGGGGATGCTCCTAAGACTGCACCTCACAGATCTTCAGTAGCACATGAAAAGTAATGGGAGCAGAACTGAGATAAAGCACTGGAGAAAACTCAAGGTTGCATGATGCTTTGAGAAAGTCTAGAGAAACCAGCCAGTCTGCAGGTATTTCCAGGAGGTGAACTAGAAAGTAGAACCAATTGGGTCTACTAAAATGGGTTTCAAAGATGCAAATTATTTTTGCTTATGATACCAGTCCTCCCCTCAGCCTGATATTTCAGCCTGATCTTTATCCTGTGCCCTTCCCTAGAGCTCCCTAGAGCAGGCATTTTTCCTGCTGTATGGAAATGGCAGGCAAGGAAGCTTGTTACAGGAGGAGGGGTAGCAGGATCTGCCCTCCCTTCCCAGCCATCCCATAATGGGAAAGGACATGGGGAATAAAAGCATTAGGGCTGGGCCATTTGCCCTTGGCTCGCATCCAGAGGGACCAACTGCATGAGTTAACAGTCATTAGAGGACGCACAGCTTGCACACGTTTCCTCAGGAGCCTTTGCTATGGAAAGAGAATTAAAAATAATTGATAGAAGACACTTGTCTGGAGACTGTCCCTTTTCAGCTTCGTTTCTTACATGAACGAGGCTGCAGGGAATATGCTGCAAGCATGTGTCTTCTGAGACCTCTCAACTTTTAATCACCTGATTAATTTTAATGAAATTCAATAATAGAGATTTTGGGGGGCTAAATGAGAGAGGTGCTGCTGGTGAAATGCTCTGGATGTGTTCATCACATGCTAGACACACCAGGATGTCCCAAGGAGAGAGAGCCTTTATGGACTGACACCGTGAAACAGGCTTTACACAAAGCTCCTGCCTCCTCAGAGTTAAATTTCCAGAGGAGACACTAGCCGAGGAGCTCAGGTGCTCACAGCACTCCACACCACGTAGAGGGTCACATTTTCAACTCTTTTGGCACCCAAACTTTGCCAACACCCTGATTCGGGAGTGAATCACTCTGATTTTCATCAAGCTACAATTTCTCTTTCTTCTCCTGCCTATCCCTGCACAGCTGTTAAAATATCCAGAACTTGCCCCACTCATTCTCCTTGGCTTTTCTTCCTCTTATTCCTTCATATATAAAACAAAAGAAAAAAAATACACAAAACTTTTTCTTGTCTTCCATAGCCGATGGAAAACCAAAATAAACAGAGAAGCAACTGTCTTCCCTCCTCAAGCCCTCCAGGCGGCTGGGAGGTAGAATGCCCTTTCTAATTTCATTGACAGTGCTGTTGATATATAGGGTAATTTTATCTTAACAACCTGTAACAAAGGATAAGACAGTAGTCGTCTTACATTCCAGACAGTAGGAGATGTTTACTCCTTCTCCCAGCAGACTCTCTCATCATTCATCCAGACTTTATTAGGATGCCAGGAAATGGGAAACCTATAATTTAAGAAATGTATCGCATGGGGAAACTTCTTCTGTTTGGTAAATAAAAGGTAGCTGGCAGTCTGAGGTTAATTTGCTTTTTTAAAAGTGTTCTCACCAACTTGGGTTGCCGTTCTTTCCCTAAACTTTGTCCTGAATTAAACCTTTTTCCAGGATGTGATACTGAGAAAAACAAACACTTCTGGACACCTCAGTAAGGACTGGAATGGGGTCTTCTAGCACCAGAACCAGGCAAACTCCTCCGCTCTGGGCTCTTAAACTAGTTAATCTGCAGGCTGCGCTGGGTGTTTCTGCTAGCAGGGATATTTTTGTTTTTATCTTTAGAGGTATCACGTGGCCCAGGATAGCAATATACCCCGAGCAATGTCACTTCATGGGGCTAAGAAGAAGGGAGGGAGAAGAATGCCCATTTTCTGTGTCAAAAATTCTTACGGCCTTTTGCTTCTTTAGGGACTTTCACATGAGCGTTTATTCCTGTTTACATTGCTCGACATCAATGCCTGGCTTTGATTTGAGGACAAACTGCCCCATAAACCCATGAATGTCTGAATTTAACCTTCACCTTTCCCCCCTAACCTTCGCTCTTGCCTTTCCCTTCACAATTAGTGACATTCTCACAGCAAAGCTTAACAAAGTACGTGCTACTGAGAGTGAACTTGATTGTGAGCACAGGCTGAGCCAAGGAGGGACAATAAGTGATGCTGGTCAATACGGGGAAGAAAATTCCTTCTAAAATCAGGTGCCAGGAGTGATTTTTTCGCTGTTTAAAAGCATAGTAACTTCCTGGCTCAAAACACCATGAGCAAATGGATAAATCTGGTCTCAGCTCTGCCATTAACCAGAGCTCTCATGATTCTGAAGGTAAAAACCTCACTCACAAGATGGTTTTGTAAGGTCAAGGAGAAAGTGGACATCTAAGAAGACTCCAAGAAAATGCCACTTCTCTGTACTGAGAGCCAGACTCTCGGCCACCTCGCTTTGCTTCAGCAAGCCAAAGTTGTCTTGTATTGGCTTAAAAACTGCCTGTTTTTTTACTCTACATTTCTTTTTTTGTGGGAGCCATTCCCAGCTTTGGTATCCTCCAACTCTTGTTTTTTTTTTTCTTTTTTTTTCCTACAGGATAGATCAAATTCCATCACACTATGTGCAAGCCCAAAGGGAGATGAACATTTGGTGGCTTTAAGTGACTGCTTACAGATACCGTTCCTATCAAATCTCCACACTGATTACGGTGTTGTTTCAAGAGATGACCCACAGCTCCCTAGGCACAATATGCTCATCCTGAAAGGAAGCAGTCACCCATTTTGGAGATTCATCAAAGGAACATTTTTTACTTCAAGTTGTGCTGCAGACTCTCTACCCTCCAGTTGTTAGCCAGGAGCATGGCTTTCTCTGGCAGACTTCTGACAGCTGCCACTGCAGTTGTGTGGGCTGTGTTGACTTCACTTATACTTAGATTTGGCCATGTGGTTTTGAGGCTTCTCACCCTAAGGCAATCTCCCAAAGAGTGTGGTCTTTGTCATCTTCCAAGTAGCCATTAAAACTAGAGTTTAAGTCAAGGTCAAATTGTACCACAAACCTTTGAAGAGCTTCTTTGTGTGCTATGTAAAGCAAACTCAGAAGACCACTGATATACTTACTAGGCCAAATCCATCTCTGCTGTGAGCTCCACCTAATCCAATAGAGTCACTGGAGGGGTGAATGTGGTCAGCTCTGTGATTATTAATGGACCAATAGAGAACTCTCACTTACATTTGGACTTATTTGATCAGAGCTGTTGAGTTCTTTAGCGCAGAAGAGACACTATTTTTTTGTCTCTTTTCATTTTAAAATTAAATTCCAAATTGATATGGACCTGACCCCTTGCCAGAACAGGAATGCATGGAGGTAATTTGCCCACAGAAGGAAATCCAATTTTTCAAATGCAGTCACCATGAGGTAGGAAGAGGAAGTAACCAGGGGGATAAGAGACATAATTTTGATGTCAGGAAAAAAAAAGATCTGTGAGCTCAGACTAATACAACTTAGAAATGCAAACTGATGTCACCATGGTGACAAAACCTCAGCCTTCATAATGTTTGTCCTCTTCCCTTTTGTGGTAAACTCTGGTACCCTGTTAAATACATGCAGAGTCTTCAGAAGAATCATTTGTCCCATCTGACTGACTGGATTTCCTTATAAAAATACTCATTAGATACGGAGAGAAACCACATCTCAAGCTGCCTTCCTACCTCTGAACATTAAAGATATTAATTTTGGAGCTAAAGTTCTTTGGCTGTATGAATCATACTTGCATAATAGGATGGATAATTCCTATCACAACAATTCCAGTGGGGAAATCCATAGTAGGTGTGTTAGGTCTGTCTCAAAGTCTATGGCTTAGATATGTCTCTATAACTGGAGGCTGATTTACTACCCCTCAGCTGGAACTTGAATACGGCCTCTTTGAAGTCATCAGCATTTTCAGACAGAGTTAACTATGGCACATGAATATCCATGTACATCCACATGTCCTTAAACTTCTGTTGAATCACTTTCCCATAATCATTACCAGCTCAGGACTACTTGAAGACCAATATAAAATCTATTGGTGGTTCTTCCTCCAAGAGATTATCTAACAGTCCCCTTGGCAGGAGTCTCTACAGAAAGGCCCTACATTGAGGCCCTAAAGGTAACGATTAAAATATATGCAGGAAGAAGCACCTTTTGCTCTAGTTCTCTGGGCAACAGACTTCCTCTTCAGAGTGGTCCTTCTACCAGCTTCAGCCAGTACATCCCAAGGAAAACCACGAGCTTTCACATAGTCATAGCTGTGTAGTTTCCCATTTCCATCACTTCCAGACATACTAAAGGTATAGTCACAGCATTAGAGAGAAGGGGGAAAAAAAAAGCTGTTAATCTAAATTAAACATGTATTTGTCCATTTTCTCTGACATGTACCAGTCATAGATGCCCCAAAAGGGTTAGGGAGGATGAGCCTTCAACTCCCTCAGGTTGAACAGGAAGACCTCAAGCTATGGCCTGGACAGTGGACAACAGACAAGACCTCCCTATGCTTATTCCCTTGCAGTGCTGCCAAAGTGGTGATTACTGCGCAGTGGCAGAACCGTGTGCAAGGAACTGAAAAGCTCACTCGAGAAATGTGTGATAAGCTGGCGCTGATGCCACCACAGCGCGATGCTTGTCCTGTCACCGCAGTCCTTATCACAGGGATGCTCACGGCTGCTTCCTCCGCTGCTTGGCTGGGCTCCAGCCTGGGAAATTTAACAAGGGGAGCATTTTTATTCCCTCACTGGCACACAGCAGCAAGGGAAAATAGCCTTTCATTATCTGACCGGAAAGATCTCTTTAAAAGTATATGATGACTCCTAAACCTGAGACATGCAACAGGTTCTTCTGTGAAATCTAACCGGGTTTGGGCCTTCGTGTCAACAAGATATGCCTCACTCAGCATGCGCCAGCTATGGAAGTGTCCTGGGCCTGAATATTTCAGGATTTACTGCTGCAGAAACTCTCCAGTGTCACCTTTCTTCCCTTTTTATATCTCAGCAATAATCTTAAATTCAGCTGAAAACAAAGAGCTGCCTGTTGACAGCTAATCCTAAAGACAGGGCTTTGTGTGAACCACGGAGGAGGAGAAAAAAAGAAAAAAAAAAAAAGAAATCACTGAAAGGGCTTGGCAGCAAACACAAATATTTGGGGCTAATTTGTTGCTAGCAATCCGGAGCCCCGATTAGGGGCTGAACCGAACGGCTCCTCCTTTCCCCACTCCCTTCCCAAAGCAGCTCCCTCCGCAAACAACAGATACCACGAGCAGAAGCACAAAGAAAAGGTCTTTCATTTACCCCTGCGTCAGCAGCAGGCGAGGGGTGCTGAAATTCAGGGCTCAGGGCCCAGCAGCACTGCGGGAACAGCAGGAGCAGCAACGGGGAAGAGGGACCACGCGGAGGACCGAGGGCGGCTCCCAAGGCTTTCATTTCACGCATGTAAAGATTATCCATCAAATCAGTGGTGAAACCCAGGTCTGATAATGCTCAAGTAATGCTAATAATTACAGAGCAGAAACAGCCTGTAACCCAAGCCCTAATTGCATTTAAAGACTGCCGGCTGTACCTGGCGAGGTGCTAGGCTGGATGTGCTCGGGTAAGCTGAGCAGCCTGGAGGCTCCCAGCTGCTCCGGGCAGCACGTGCCTGCAAGCGGCGGCGACCTGAGCGCGGCCGCTTGTCGTGCTAGCAGCTGCTTCAACCTTCATTTATACAGGCTCCCATCCAATGCTTTCTTAGATTGATGTACCCTCAAGTATGGGTGTTACCATCGGTGTCGACTGAGTGACGGAGTATCAGGGCATCTTGGAAAACACTTGCTGTTTTCCAGCTGCGCCTTTGCTGACCTGGGAAACGCTGCCGTCAGGTATCACTGGATTGCTTGCACATAGCAGGAGACAGGAGGCCCAGGGAGAATTGTAGCCTGAAGAAATAATTCTTTAACCACCCCTGCTCCAAGTCAAGCTTCAGATTTCTCACTGAGCTCTCAAATCAGTCACCAGTTGAATCATACTTTCCTTCACTGGGGATAATTCCAAACCAATCCATGTACGGAGCCCAGCTGTTCAGACCTCGCAACTACTGCACACGGCGGCAGCAGGAACGTGCTGGAGACGGCTGCATTATCCATAAAGAGGGACCTCCTGCACCCCAGCACTCACTGCAACCTGCATTTCAGTATGGAAAACCCTTCAGAGAAGGACTGTAAGCCTTTGTCTGCCTTGGTAAGAGGCTCTATGGAGCTGCCTCCCATCACTGCTGCTCACCTACCATCAACTCCAATGTAAAAGACGCTCAATACAAATCAAAACAGATGGAAGTTGGATCAATATAGAAATAACATTATTATCTCACACAATATTACTAAAGTATCTGTGTGTATATCTAAAATAAAGCTTCTTGCAAGTTTTCTCCTGAGGTTTTACTCAGCAATTGGTTTAGTTTTTATTAGGAAGATAAAAATACTTTGGAATTAGGAGTGTGAGCCATATTAAAGATGCAGAAAGCAGAATTGCTCCCATGTTTTCTGTTCCACCTTGCAAGACAAGAAGTGAGGTCTATACCTGGATACACAGCACAGAGGCTTCCCAACAGATGGGAATCTCCCACCTCTCCAAGCACTCCACAGATCAGCCTCCTGGACACCAGAGAAACTTATAGCCTCCATCTAGGATGACTCCAGCCTCCTTTTGATGCTTAAAACTCAATTTTGCAATCATTATCCCAGATGGCTCGTGAAACCAAAGAAGAGGGAAGATCAGCCGTTTATTGGTAGCCTTTCTGCTTGCTGCAAGCTGCAGGACGTTGTTTTACAGTCGGTGCCTCTTTGATATATGACACATGTTGCTTTGCGGGTGCTTACCTGCTAAAACTGTTTGGAGTTGTCCCATTTCGTTCTTGACTGCGTATGGTTTGTGTCCGAGTATACTGTGCTAATCTCTTGTGGCATTTTTTTTTAAGTAGCCAAACTACTTTTGGCTTTGCTATTTTTGATATACTGTTCTTTATTAGTTTGCACTGAAAAAGAATAAAAAGCGCAAAGGAAAATATACTCACTACCTTATAAGCATTCCTTTAAGATGGAAGAACTTAAAATATTAATGCACAACATGGGCAGCTATACAGTCACTGTAGTCCAACAAAGCAGTGACAATTTCCCTTGTGATGAGAGCGCGAATAACGAATGTTTTTTAACAGTGTTTGCTAAAGTGTATCAAAGCAATTCACAAGCCTGAGATTAAAAAAGTCTCTGAGGCAGGTTCTGCAAATGGTATAATATTAAAATCAATAATCCCAGCAGCAACAGCACATCTTGCAACATCCCGAAAGGACAGAGGTTACTGGCCCCGCGCGGGAGATTAGGAGCGGGGACATGTAGTGCCAGACTCAGGAAATTGGTACACCCCCCGTGAAGCCAGCGGGACTGGGCTCAGTGAGACCCCCGAGAGCCCGCGCTCACTAAAGCGCTTGGCCAACATCGTACGAAATAGAGGCGCCAGGAAAAGCCATTGCCACCTGCTTTGTGATTTAGCCACCACCACACGGCGCTCTCCCTTACCTCCATAAAGGCACCAACGCGCAGAGCACTGGGCAGTCATCACACGTATTTTTGTTACCCATCGGAGGGAGGGCATGCTTGCTGCCTCCTCTTTGCAAAGCCTGTGTGCAGCAAGCAGACGATTAGAGTTCAGGCTGTGATCACAGCAGCAGCATCACCGGCGTGTACCCCAGCACCACTGCAACCGGTCCCCTAAGCCCTGGCCTCCGGAAAACTTGGCTCTGAGGAATTAGAGCTTCTTTCATCTTGCAGGCCAGACGACCCAATGGGTTTAATCTGAAGGACCACATAATCCTATTTTTCTGTAGCAACGTTTGCAGCCTGGGGACAATATTTAATCCCACTTTAAAATTCTTGGAGGAGGATCAGGCAATGCTGCTGTTATTATTATTGACTGCATAACTTGTAAGTGATGTCCCAAAGGGCTGAGGAAGAGGGCGAGGATTAAGCCGCCTCTCCCAGCTCCGTCTAGTGTTCCTCCTTATGTCTCTTTTTATTTCGGAAAGTCAAGCGGGAGTAAATGTTTAGATCTCATGTTGTTGTGATCTAAGTGTCTCCCCCATGCTGCGAGTCTTTAGCTCCACATAACTTTTCAAAACCAAAATTGCTTTGTTTGATTGCCAGAGCCAGATCTAAATATTAGCATCCATTTCCCTGTTTGGGGAAGATGCATCTTTGTGGATGAAAGGAAAAAGCTGTCATTTCTGCAGCTCACAAGTGCTGTTGAACTGCCGGGAATAAAAAGGCTATTGTTTTGCAAGGGTAAAATCATTTCATTCATTTGGCTTAGATATTTTTACCTACCAAATATCTACGCAAAATGAATTGAACCAAGCAGTTCTTACCTGGTGGATGCATTATTGAAATGGAACAATTTGACTCAATTCTTAAAGTTGGAAAAGTTTTAATTATTTGCACTTCCTGCTATCCTAAATATGGCTGAAGTGGAAACTTTCCATGAGGATGATTTGAATTTGATGAGATTTTTTTTGAGGGGAGAAGGAACACTCCTCCCTCTTACCTTGGCCAGTGTCTGGTGCAGCGCGTTGGACATCTCATTGATGTCCTGAGGAAGCCCGTCCCTGTATGGCCACGTGTGGAGCCCATTGCACCCTTGCTCTCCCCAGCCGTGTGTCACCATCACTGCGATCTGGAGGGCCCTGCAGGAGGACACCAGGTAAATTAGCTCCTCTGCTGGAGCGAGAGGAGTTGTCAGCCACTGGAAGAACAACCCAACACCTTCCTTCTCCCTTGAGAAAACCCTGGAGAACAACAGAAAACTGCCCTAAACCCTTGTCCTCAATAACGCACAACTTTGCGTATCTTTTTCTTCAGAATTACTTTGAACACCACTCCCAGGGACCAAACTACTTTTAGCTTTCCCTCCTGGCCGAGCTCGCCCTGCAGCAGGTTGATTCCCCCAACCTCCTGCCGCCTCGCGCTGCATTCGAGATGAGCTTGCTGACCTCTGCCGGCAGAGAGAAGCCGGGCCTGGGAAACGAGGTGGAACATCAGGGAATCATTTAAAAATACATATATCATTGCTAAGATAAATGGAAACTGGTTCAGAAAGTGCCCAGGAGCAGCGCAGCTTTACATGAGAGCACTGCATGTTCTTGTTCTGCAGGAACAGGTAGAAAAACAAGGTATCTTCACTCAAGGAGATGGAAAAAGTATAGAAAACAAGAAAGATATCAAGAAGACGTCTTTGTTGGGAGGGGTGAGAGAAGAAGAATGGCACAGCATGAAAATAGGGACAAATTGAGGTTCCTCATCCTTGTGTTGCTAAGACTGAGCTGGTCATTGCATGCCATTGGCCACCCCAAGCCCTTTCGTGGCACAACACGCCTCCCCTTTGCCTCTTGGCCGATGTGACAATAGCACTATTGAAAAGGGCAATGTCAAGATTGCATTAAAAAACACCTGTCTCGCTGCCCAGCTGGCATGTCACCACTTAGCCATGAAGCTGTTCCTGGTAGCAGGTTCCCGTAAATTATCCGCCCTGTGTCCTACCTGATGACCCCTTCTGTGTTGGGAGCGAACGTGTGGATTCACCTGGATCTGGCAATAGGACCTGGCTAGCACCTCGGGGCAGAGCCAAGGGGAATTTGTGAGCTGGGGGAGGAATCACACAAAATTGCCATTGGGCCTGGTTTGACGCACAAGGCCAAAGAGCCAACATTTCTCCCAAAACGTATTTAGACTGGCAGGGAAAGACTGGTAGAAGCAATGCCAGATCTCCTGTTTTTAGCCAAATGGTTTTGGTGCTTTCCTTATGAGAACATTTTCCAGCTACTCCAGTTTAGCTGGCTGGGTCAACTCCTGCAACGTTTCTGTCCCCACACATATCACGGGAGCAGAAACTTGCTGGACTGTATTCATCTGTGCTCAGTCCACTCTAAAAACACTTACTGCAAAAAGCATTTACTGCAGCCTACTGAGCATCATCTCCTAGGGATACAACAAAAACGCGGCCTGTCCTGCAACATATCCCTGAGTTATCTCGTGCTGTGCAGGGCTTTACAGGTCACGATGGGCCTGGGACACATCAGACCTCAGCACTTTGCTCGGCCTTGCTCAAAATCTCCTTGGAGCAACCGTGTACGTGGTGTTTATCGGACTCCAAACAGACGGAAGACGCAGCCTGGGAACCGACGTGCCTGGGAACCGACCCGGGCAGCAGCAGTGCGGAGCTTGCAGGCTGTGGCGCGCAGGGGGAGCTCGTGCTGCGCTGCAGCCCCTGCGCTCGCAGGGTCTTGCACGAGAGCGATGCCGTCCACGGGGCAGCCCGGCACGCAGCGCTGCTGCAGCCACGAGCACGGCTCGGCCTGGTGCGGCTCCACGAGGAATCACGTCCTCCGTACTATTAGTGACTATTACAGGACTGGCTTCCCGTGAAACTGAGGTCCCTTTTGCTCTGCACCAAAGAAACGTGTAAAAGAAGTTTAAAAATGATTTTAAAATGGTTTGCAGGTCAGTGCTCTGCTCATCCTGCATACTTCCTGCAGCAGCACTTGAAGCTCCCTGTGCTGTAGTTGTCTTCCTCAGAGAGAAAGGCAAGGATTTTAAACAAGTTGAAAGAGCACTGGATCATCTGCTTTTATATTTTGCTTTTTGCTTCATATTTCAGAATAAAATGAAGATTTGCTTTCAAAAAAAGTGGTTTGAATGACCATGCCCGGAGCACAATCTTCACATTAGCATTGCCCTTATGCCACTTCAGTCTACGTTATGTCAAGATTCTTTCCTGTTTTTCCTTTTCCCCTATTTTTACAACCATGGCTGGTTAGTGCCTTTTCGGCAAGAAACGTGGCCTGTTTGCTCAGGAATCAGCCCTGGTGCTGGGCAGAGATAGCACCTCAGTACTGAAGAAAGGGCTCTTATGTGATCCTCCAAAGTTAATAAAATGATAGCAACAAGGCTCACGGTTATCTCACTCAGTACCTTTCCAAGCACATCCTTTGGAAGCGCAAACTGCTGCTCTGCTGAGCTAGCACTTCCAAAATATTAACGCTCCTATTTTAACATCACAGAAGCTTAATTGCGGAGCAAGTATAAACAAGGAGTTCCAGTTACAAAATTCTCTCATACGCACGGGATTCTTCATTTTTTTAATTACACTTTATTGCCTTCATTTTGCAAATGGCAAGAGCACAATGGCTCCCATTATGAAGCTGTGCAGAGTGGCGCGCCGCGTGGAGCACCGAGATGCTCCTTATGAGATCCTTGGCAGATCGCGGTCTGCAGCGTGACAGCACGCGATAAATCACCCCATTCCTAGCACTCGCACTATCTCCCCAAGACACAATGGGCTGAGCATGGGGTTTTCTGCATAAAAATGCCCTCGTTTGCTCATTTGTCGAGAATCTCTCAGTTTTCCAGTCTGCACCGACCCAGCCCACCCCATCTAGTCCCAGCTCATCCAACACTGATTCCAAGCCTGGGGCAGGGGACGGTGCGGAATGTGCTTGGCGTCCAGCACGAGCCCTCTGCCCGTGGCTCCGCAGAACTTTTGGCACAGGCATCCGTGCCCCATCCTCTGCCCACTTCTCCCTGTTTTTACACTCTTCCAGTGGCCCGGAATAACCTCCTTATCAAGGTACGGCAAGCTGCTCCAAAGGCACCAATATCCACCTGCTGCCCTGAGAGGAACCATATGCCTCCCCGAATCCGCTCTGTAGCGTGGGAGGCTGCTCTGTGCTATTTGGGCAAGATCCAGCTCCTAACTGAAATCAAGGAAAAACTTCCCATTGATTCCACGACACTTGTACCAAAACCTCAGACTGTAAATTTAATGGGATGTTTTCCACATGTTTCAATTACCAGAGCGCGTCATGCGCATTTAGAATTTCACTGAAACAGTCATTAGCAATTTTAACAAAATTACAATAAAATGAAACTACCTAGAGAGATAATGCTGATATTATGATGTTGAAATGGCAGCACAAAACAACTGTATGAAGCCCCCTTATATTCTAGTTCTTAAAATGGGAGGAATTATAGGCACCTAACAACATAGACTTCATCTGGGGATGAATCCTCCCAAGCCTAGGTCTCCTCGGCGACTTGAGTGCAGAAGCTATCTTTGTATCAAGAGAAACCTGTCAACGCTATTTGTGCAGAACCATAAACATAATAAATCCTGCCAACCCCTCTGCGAACTGGCTATTTATTCCACTCATCTCTGAGGCTTTTCAATACTGGAGCTGGAGGCTGCAAACATGAGCCCTGAAATGATGTGTTGCATATGCCTGAGCTTAATTTGCTGTGCTTGATTTGAGGCTTCGTTTTGGGAGCTCCACGGCATCTAGCCTACAGGCCTCTCCGCAAATCCCGAAGGAGAAGACGACGAGCCCGGCACGCCGCGTGTCAGCCTCCTTTACACCCACGTAAGTGAAGATGACGGCGGGTGCGTGAGTGCAGCTGGGCTGCGCGCATCCCCCGGCCAGCGCTGGGACAGCGTGAGGGACAGGGACGGAGCCAGGCGACCCGGAGCCGCGTCCTGGCTGCCCATGGGGACCTGCACCCGAGAGGCTGTGCAGATCTTGTCACCCCCTTGTCACCAGCTACCAATGGTGGCGGGACTGAGCAGTGCAGGGGTCTCTGTGCATCCCTAGAGCTGTGTCTGGGCTCTGATTTGGACCCCAATGTCAACTTGGGAGTTGTGTTGATTCACTAGTGACTAGATACAAGAAAAACCTTTCTTTTCACTAAAAATGCTCTGCAACTTCAAAAAAAAACAAAATCAAGCACAGATTCCTACACCCAATTAGAAACTTTTCCCTCTTTCCTGTATCTCAGTGATGAGAGGTTTTTGCGGCGTCCTGCCTTTGCCCTTGTCCAAAGTGAGCTTGCCTCAGAGGCACTGATCTTTGCAACGCGCTCGGAAGGCGGCTCTGCTCCGTAGGAGGGCAGGGATAAGGAGCCACCTGCGCCCACAGCTCTGCTTTCCCCGTCAGCCAGGACCTGCGGCATTCCCAGAATGACCTAGCTGCCTTCCTGAGGAATTCCCTTCACTGCCACGTTCTGCTCTCTCTTATCAGTTAGAGCATTTCTCTGTTGGATAGTTTTCCATGCCTAATTTCCATTTTGGCACTAGTCTCCTCCTTCTCTGGCACATTACTGTTGCTCAGTGCGTTGCCTCTGATTTATGCTGTGGACTCTCCAGGGTGCCTGATAGACCCTTTGTGCTGCTGTGCAAACAGCGGGCAATACTGCCATACATTATATTGCCCACAAGACACCCAAGCGCTAAAGCACTTTCTATTATGTATTTTGCAACGTGCCACGTCTACTTACATGATGTGTCCAATCTTTAGTTAGAAACAGCAAAGGGAGGATGTGGGCTGAACTGGTCCTGATATCCCTTGGCATCCAGAAAAGCAACGGTTTGGTTAATACACCTAAAAGAAGAGCAGATAATTTCAGTTGACATTTTTTAGGAACTTGTCTGCATACTTCTTCTCAGGTTATTCATGAGAAATGTTCCTCTGCTTTTTGCCTCTGCTGCCGGCATCCTCCTTGCTTGAAATTTTCAGGAAGAATCCCAGGAAAACAGAGGCAGATTCCCTGCACGCGGCACTGGGCTTTCAGAGTGCCCAAAGTTCCTCTTTCTCAGAACTCACCGAGTGAGTTTGGGCGCTCACATCTGAGAGAGGCTGCGTGTGTATGGGGTAGAGATAAGCAGCAGCGTTTTGGATAAAACAAGAAGTGACCTGAATTTTCACCACAACTGAAATCAAATCTGACAGCACGTTTAAACATTTAGTTAATTAAAAAAGAAAAAAAAAAAAAGCCAAACAAATTCCACATTATTGTAACTTTTCCCTAGGCATGAGAGAGAATGAAAACTTCATTGTGAAGCAGACAGTGCCGCAGAAGTTTAGCTGTATGATAGCTAAAAGCTACACCCTCACCTATAGCTGTAAAGAACCTCTGCAACCCTACGCCTGAAAAGCACAAACTGGATTGTGCAGAAATGGGTCGTCCGTCCACACTATACAAGCAATAATCATGAGAAAATAATCAAGTAGTTAGTTAGTTATAATGTTTCTACCAGCCCCCCGGGAAATGCCAGCTAGCACCTGAATGTATTGTTTGTGATGCAGATTTTTTCATTTGGTCCACATTTTAAATATATAAGAGGGTCTTCAAAAGCAATGTGGTTAAGGCAACAATAATGGGTTAATGAATGAATAACAGTTGAGAAATTATTACACTTGGTGCTATATGAATAGCTATTACTGTCTTCAAAAAGATTGCCAAATTTTGTAGTTACTCAATTTACACACACACACATATATATATATTAACGTATACATACAAACCTCCCTCTCTTACAAACATTGTAATAAAGTGATTAAGAGGATTATTCTGAATTAAGTGATTAATCTGCAAAAAAAATGTACAGAACCTCAAATGTGAGTTAAAAATGGCATCCATGTCTTTTCTAGAACAGAAAAAAATAAAAAATTATCTTTAGTAATTGGTGCAACTGGTAACTTAAAACACAGTGCAGTATGAGATGATTTACTTGCTTTGTCTGGCAATTTCCAAGTTACAATAGTAGGGTCTCTATTCTGCTTTTTAAGTAAAGATACTCATTCTGTTTAGATCTACATCAGATGTCCCTGAATGTTCACAATATTAGATTTAAAATAATGAACCTCCAAAGATTTGCGGTAATCAGCTCAATTCTATCTATGGTCAGAGTGCAGCACTGGAAGCCAGGAATTCTTAAAGTCTTCATCAGAGCTCGTCCAGTAATTTGCTGAATTACAATTAATCCAAATCTTTCAGGTTCTGCTTAATTTGGGGTCCTGACATTATTTAGCAGCAGTTAGGGAGGACACTAAGGCTGAAAGCAGCCCCAGAGGAATGAACATGAGCTTTGCTGCTGACCTGGTGGGAATCAGATTTCAGCCCCAGGGCGATTTTGGGGGTGTCCTGATTTATGGGTAATAAAGATGCTCACCCTCGGCTCTCGGGGATTAGACGCCCCGTTACACTGTGTTTCTTGTCTGAAAAATGAGAACGTGCCCCTCCCTGGCACGTTCACACACTTCTGCATTTACAAAACACTGGAGGAAGTTGCATTTCACGAAATGTAAAATGTCCATGAAACTGTTGATGTTTTGATAATTTTTTAAGAAGTGAAATCAATTATGTACAAAAGCAGAACATTTCACAGCATAATTGTCCTTTCAGTCCCAAATTTTCATTTTAAATGAAGTTTCTGCTGTTCATTCACACAGGGCGCATCTTGATTCCTCTTAACTAAAACTTTTTAACCTCCTTCTCTTTGCTGTCTCTTTTCTTTCTATTTTTATTTTCTCAAAAATATTCCATACTATGAAACGGCTGTTTTATAACTCAGGCCGCATGAAGAGCTCATCAGCTCCCAAGGAGATTTGCAAAGACTGAGGGCATTGCAAGGCACAGCTTAGGATTCCTCAGGACATCCAGGTAAGACGTCACTGGCACTTTGTAACCAAAGCTAAACCTGAAGTCCTCTAACACTGGAAAGAAAAAAAATAAAGCAGGCAAACACCTGAGATGGATTATGCACAAAGACACAGACAACTCCACAGTCTTTTCACTGTCCAATTTTGTCTATTCCCGGTGCCGGAGAGCGGGTGGCAACTAGAATACATTGAAAAAGAAGAAAAAGACATTAAACATCAAACGTCCCTTTGCTTCTGACAATTAATTGAGACAAAAACCTCATAATCAGTTGCAGACTTGTCCCTGTTTAGCTAGCGTGACTCGGTTCAATTATCAGACTGCAGTCCAGAGCAAGGAGCTCAGTTCTCATCTTTGTATTACATGAGGACAAGGAGGCAGAGGACAGAGCTGTAAGGTTAAAGGTGGCAGGAGGAGGTCATGAAGGGCGTCTCTGTCTCCATGATAGCCATAAACAATAGGAACTAATGGGGTCTTTGTCTTGCAGTCCAGCTTTAGGGTCATATAGGATCACGGCACTTTCCCTCGGACTGTCAGTGGATGCTGGGAATACTCACATGGAAATTTGCCTTGCGTTAAGGCAGGTTTGCACGGACATCGAGCAGCTCAGGTGCTGGTTAATAAAAGAAGGCATTTCAAGGACTTTGCAACAGAAGCCGCCACTGCTTTGTCTCCAAAAGAGTCCTAGAGCCTGTCAGTGGTTCTTGGTCTCCAAAAGGAGAAGAGTCTTGTTTAAAAATCACAGCATTTACTGAAGATCTGGCAACTGGAGCATCAGAGACACATCCGCTTCCAGCTGAGCAATAACTGCCCCAACTCCTTGCTCCACATCACTTCTTCCCTGCCTAGTTGACTCTACAAAGACCGGTTTCAAAGATGATCTGGATGATTTTGAGGGGAATGGTTTGGAATTTTCATATGAGAATATTATGGATCTTAAAAAGATGTGATCACTGACAGGGAGGCAAGACTGTTCTCTTCTGAGACAGCTGCTCCCATGGGGTGTTTCATCATTGCCCTCAATTCAGTAGTGTCCTAAATGGTGCAATAGAGCCACTAAGTGACTATCTGAAGTGATGCTGAAGTCAAAGCTTGTTGATTCACCCAGGTTAACAGCAAAACCAAACCCTGCAGCTGCAGTCTCAGCCACTCCTGTGCCAACGTTTCATAGCACAGAGCAAGACAGTCTTGCATTCATCAGCCCTGAGTGCTCTAACATCAAGATGCAAAATGGATAAAACAAATCAGAGATGCTTTGTCCTACTTGGAGTACACTTGTCACCAAGTGAAATAAATGTGCTAGTACTCCTGACCCTCTTGACGTGAATTCGCTCTTTTATGTTCCAAAATTAACTGTGTGGAAAAAGGGGTCCCTTAGACAACATTGGAAATGATTCTGGATTGCTTTGGACCCGTACTAAGAGAACCATAGAATCATAGAAGAGCAGGAGGAACCACCAGGACAATTTCTAAAAAGACCTGGCTAGATCCCAAATGACAAAGCAAGCCAGATGTGCCCTGCCCTCTCCGACACCTCGAGTCTTCCTTCAGTCTATAGGTTAGGTTTGCTATCACCTTAAAGCAAAATAGCCTTAAAAATATGCATGCAGATGTGCTAATCTCTCAGCACAGCACATGCATAAAAGCAAGTGTTTATATAAATGATACCCCTCATGTCAGGCTAAATTCAGTCATCAAAGGAGAAAAAGAACATTTTGTTTGGTCTTTTACTAGTCAAAAATGGCTGGTATTTAATAAGCCCTGGAGCCAGATCTCAGTAGGACAGGCTTTTTATGGGCCAAAGGCACCTACCGTAGTGTCCTTTCCTGCATACAGCCACTGACCTATGTCCAGCTGATTTGAATTTGCTTCCTAAATCTGACGCTTCACCCATTTAGATCAAAAAAAAAAAAAAAAAAAAGACAGAAACACAGCATTTCTAGACCACAGTTCTTGGTGTCACTCCACATTACTGATAATTTAGGAATGCTACAGAACATCTCAAGTTTAAAGTACTTTCCCAGTTCCAATGGAGAACTAAAACAGATGGGGTTTCAGGGTGACCTTTCAACCTACCAGACACTGTTGACCCAGATTATAGTTCAACAAAGTTGCTCTTGGATTCATATTACATTTTGGGGAGAAACAAGGGGGTTACAGCCAGAATGGACAGACGGCTCAGAGGCAGCTCCGACGTCTGGTTGGAAGCAGCGTGTCTGCACCCTTCCCAAGCACAGTCCCTGCATCCGAGGAGGTGCTCAGTGCTTGGAGAGAGCTTTGCTGCATGACACAAACTACCAGCAAAGCAGTTCAGGGTGGGATTGATACTAGCTGGGAGACTTTGCTGAGAAATCAAAGCAGAGGATCAAAAACCAGCAGAAAGGGAGAGGTGCTCCTGCTGAAAGTTTTATCGCAGGCACAGGGTGGGAGAAGGGAGGCTGGGGCGAGGCTGCCTCCGCGGGGGAGGCCGGCCGGCCCGAACAATGTGCCCACCCAGGCTCCGTCCCAGCGACCCTGTCGGGAACGGGAGGAGCCCGGCAACCCCCAAGCGCGGTGGTGGCATCCTATTGAAAATGATGAAGTTCCTGTCAATGGGCTATTATTTCAGACGCTGCAGCTCTAAAAATAGTGCTTGTATTTTATATATTTTTTTTTTTTTAGCAAGCTTGTTGTTTCCAGGAGCTCTGAAAATATAAAGGGTTCCATAAGTGCTATGAACAAGCTTGTGAAATTGTCTCACTGGAATACAAAACCACTTGAAAATACTGTTTGCTACATTTCCCTATGAACTCAACAACAGACTATGCAGACCGTTTATCCAAAACACTGGATTTATTTTACTTAAAAACAGTCTTAGCATAAGAAAACTTAGGGGAACACCCCACAAAACCTCTCTAGTTTATTCCATGCTGCAGCTAAAATGTGGAACCTCACAAAATGGTTCCGAAATGCTACCACCTTTCCGAAAACCTTGGTTAAATCTACTTCAGTCTCTGCCCACTGCGATAAAGCATCCATCATCCAAGCCGTAATTAGCTCTGCTTGCAACAACACAAACAGCAAAACAAATATTACGTCCTTCAAGGGGAGGTCAGCTGCATGAGAAGGACCAGGCTCGTCCTAATCCTCCAAAGACTGACATGTGTCCTAATTGTGAAATCCGTACAGCGTTTCACAGAATAGCTTTCCGCAACCACTGCCCACGGCCTCTGCTGTCTGTTCGCTGGTGGCTTCGTTCCCTGGTGGAGCCGTTACCGGAGCCCGCGCTGCTGCGAGCTGACCATGGATGGACAGAGTGGAGCTCCTGTTGCCCCCTGCCCAGCACGAGGCCGCGGGGCAGCAGAACATCGGGTACGTGGCGGGGAGTTTCCCCGTGCCTCAGCCGAGGAGCGCGGTGCCGAGCAAGTAGGAGCTCATCAGCGTGTCGCTGTGCTGGCAGCGGAGCAGGCCGCCGTGCTGGGCGCCGGCCAACGCTCGCTGTTGCAACACCGCGCAGATGGCACCCTGCGATAAAGGTGCTGCGTTTAATGAGTTTTGTCAACTCCGTTATCGCTTTCACATCGCACAAAGCAAGTCTGGGGCTAGACCCCGCAGCCAGGTAGACCCTTTCATCCAAAAATTCCAAAGTGGCTGGTGCACGTTAATCAGGCTTCAGAGCTGCCTGATGAAATATCCGTGTGGTCTCCTGGAGACCATGGGGAACCGCTTCCCACCAAGGCCCGCCCGGCCCAGCGAGCCGCGGCCACGGCGAGGCCCGGGTGGGGGGCGCGGAGGGCATGTTGCAACGCTGCCCCAGCACGCCCGCAGTCACCAGAGAGCTGTGGGGCAAGGGCTTTTTCCATCATGGGTGGCATTATTGCACGCAATAGGTCTGGTTGGATTTTTCTTCCCTGAATTATGAACCCAGCTAATTCTTCAGCACTCACAATGCTTCCTGGCAGGGACTTTTATAAGTTTAACTTTGGATGGTGCTAGGAAGCAACTTTTATCCCTTACTCTGAATCTGCTGTTTGCTATATTCATTTGATAGCCCATGATGTTTTGTTGGAAGAGGCATTCCCTGTTCACCTCTTCCGTGACAACTAGGCTTTACAGACATCTATCCCTTTCCAGCCCTTTCTTCTTGAAACACAAATGCCATACAGACAGTGGTGTTTAAATATCTGATCACTATATATGTACCAAACTCCCACTCTAAAAGCAAAATAAAGAGAACTTAAAACCTTTGTGGAACTGACTCTGTAGGACTTGTCATGCAACACATAGCAAAGCACTGCAAGGGCTAGGAGGCAGGACCATAAAATATGATATTTTATGGTAAAGCGACAACCTGTCCAGGTTGTCTGATGGGAATTAAGCAACTGACACTCCTTAAAAGATGTGTGGCTTCTGCAAGTTTATAGTGTATCTCATAAAAAAAGCTGTGAGCCAAAGACAGCCCAGCTGGCAGGGGACGCAGCGGGATTGGGAGAGGCAGAAATTAGCATCCAATAATGAAAGCAGTACATTTTTAGATGGTATCAATACACACTTTTTGTTCATCTTCTCACACCACTTGCTGCTTTTAACTTCTTTACAAACTAATTTTAAAAGTTTAAAAGATTATTTCTTTGATTTCTTTTTTTTTTTCCCCACCCCTAATGCAGGTTTACTGTTACAGCAATGAATGCAAGTCCAGCAGAGATAGCTCCTCTGTCCCCACCCAGGAAGAATGGTTGAATCATTGAAAACTGCACCAAGGCTGTTTGCAAACCTTCCTGCTAGGCTTCCTAGCCCCACATATGCAGTGGCTGCAGCTCAGGGCACAGAAGGGAAGTCTGTGTAGGGAAACAGGCCTGTCTTGGCCCCCAGCAAAGCGGCACTGTCCTGGCACGGCCGTGCCAGTCTGCTACGCAATAGGTTTTAGCCCGTATGTTCTGTTGAGAAAACAACGTTCCATCTGGATTTCATCCCCTTATGCTCCCCTGTAAATGTGTTTTATTTGCATATATTTTGCAAGTGATGGATTTTTTTTCCCAGGGTATGTACAACAATGATAACTGGCTCAACAGCTCTTCTATGCAAAATGTAAAGGATGAAAACAACAAGGTCCAGAACTATTTCAAGGAGCAGCATTTCAAACTGCTGACTACACAACATATTTTCTAAGAGTAAAAGCAAAGGTGAATCTCTCTGAAAAGTAATGACCCGTTCCCTTCTCCTCTGGAGGGCCCAACACTGCAGTAGAAATATTCCTCCCTGTGTTATCTCCCAAATCATGGAACTTTTGTGGAATAATAATATCAATGTAGGGCACTGGGTAAAGTCCTCCTTAGGTGTGGTACTTGCACTGTTGAGAAGTGGGAAATTGTTCTGGGAAACCTGCTCCACCCAGGACTCATCCCTGTCTGACAGACGGGTGCTCTTGCACAGCTAATGTTCTAGTACACACGTCCAGCAGGGTGAATAACCCCATTCTGGCTGTATATTTCTCTCTGTATAGCTTATTCTCTTTGGAAGAGGTTAAGGTGGCAGAATCTCAACAACCCAAAGCAATCTGAATGGAGAAGGTCACTTTTATTCCTGATTTTCTGAGTGAGTCTCAACCAAGGCATCAGCTCAGACTGACCCCTAACATCACCGCTTTAGAGCTGTCCCAAGCCCATGGGTTTAGGCAGGCTCAGGTCTCACAGGGGCTGCTGAGCAGTTCCTGGACACTTTCCATCACTGAACTGCTACAAAAGGATCACAGATTCTGCCCCAAAGTCTACGTAGTTGAAGCTGAAGTTAGTGTTCCACTTAGGGTGCAATTTTCAATTCCTTTCAACTTTTAGGAGGTCAAAAAGCATTCACATATTTTTTTTAATTATTATTTTTTTTCCTTAAAATTCCTGACATGGGCTCATGTCAGTACCCTTCTGACCAGCACTGCAGACATTGAGCCTCAGGGCTGCAAAGAGTTTTGCCCATTTTCAGACTTTGCAACAAACGTTTTGCCCAGATTTACATTCAACTTCAGAGGATGCAAACGTTTTTTACTCTTGATTTAATGAAGGGTCATCAATCAAAGAAAACCACTTCCCACCTTAAGAAGTTACATTGTTTAAGTTGAGGAAATCTGTGTTTAATTAATAATGGAGCATGAAACATATACAATTTACAACAAGGACACTGGGGGAAAACATTGCTGCTGTCCCATGGTTTCATCAAGATGACCATTGCCACCAAAATACCAGTCCTAGCAGCTTGAATTGTTTTAGACTATAGTAGGAAGACGAAAAATGGTTCCACCTACTCACTAGTGAAAAGGACTATTTCCTGAAAAAATCCTTTAAATTTCAGTTATTTTGGATCCTATGCAATATTTTGTAGCCCCTTCTCATGTCACTTTTGTGATGGTGATGGTAATCAGATCCTACGAGTGACATTAACACTGGTGAGACAAAAACAAAATGAAATAAGCATACACATTCTGGAAAATCTAAGCAAATAACTAAAAAAGTGCACTGGAAAAATAACCATAGTGGATCTCAGCTAAGAGCCTGCCTTTATCACAGTAAAGGCGAGTCATTTACAGCTTGTAAACTTCTATCAGTACCTCTTTTCAAATAGTCAAGGAGTGGAACAAAATTCACGAGGTGGCCTCAGCAAGACGATCACCAGCTTAATTGGACCTAAGTGCGTCAACATCTTCGAGATCAGTACCAACAAAAGTCCACCAAGAAGCAGCCTCATAATTCACCATCTAAACGTCAGCTCTTCCCTTAGCATGAATAACAGAATCCTATAATTGCTCCCAAGTGGCAAAACCACAAGCATGGAAGTGAACAAACAATGATAAGAGCTTCTCATACTAAAAGCATCATAAAAGACCAAGTACAAAGCCTAGCAAGAAATGCCCTTCTCTGCATGGCACAGCTCTGAGCAGGCTGCACCCACCCCCCGGGTGTAGCCTGTGCTCTTCCATGCTCTGGAATCCAGCCGCTTCGTGACAATATTCCAGACGAGGAATTAGCACTTAGAAAATCAGGGATCAAAGGTTGCCCCATTCACAAGCTGCTGCGAACCGAGGACATGATGCGGTAGTTTGGCTCTAGCCTGAAGGATAGTTTAGATGACACTCGGAGCAGAGAGGAGGAGCCTGGGGAGCTGGGACCAAGGTTGGCCCCAGGCAGCTGAGCTGGGTCCTCCAGCCCTGCTCCAGGTGGGCTTTGGCCTCACACCCATGTGGCTCGTGGAAGAATTAGCCCTTCCTCTGATCCACAGAGCCCAGGGGAACGCGGCTCCAAATCTAGGAAAACCTGCTCCTTGCTCTGAAGCTTTGGAGTTAACACAGCCTACAATCATTACACGGAGTAATTAGACGGCAGTTAACAAGCCTACAGTCCTCCAGAAGTGACCCCAGAGCTCCCAGATCAGAGAGGACCGGCCCTCCCGGAGCACAGCATCCTGATGGCGAGACAGAAAGGCAGGTCTTAATCCTTGGGGTTGGACAGTGATGTTGTACAGGTGACACGTCCAAGGGTAGTGTTTCAGTGGGATCGCAGGGATTTCCTGCAGGGAAACAGGAGTGTTGCTGCCCTCACGATGAGGAGGTGGTTGCTGCCTCTGGCTCCAGCTGCCACCAGTGTCGGACATTCGTTTTCCACTCTCCTTGCTGGGGGAATTAAGGACCGAGCTCAGCATTTACAAACCCTGCATGACGCAGCACTCCAAGTCCTATTCTCAGTGATTAGCCAGGTGCTTCAAAGTCCCTTTTAACAATATGTGCCTGATTCCTTTAGGCACTATCAAAAACTTGGACTTTGCTGAGGACAGCTGACTGAACAGAAGTCTCAACATTCATGTCATAAATATCTCAAGACGAGCCTGTTGATTAAGTGAAATGTGTGGTTGGCTCCTATTGTAAATGCATTCACAGAAAACCTCACAGAGCGCTGCTGCTTGGGATTAGTTGTGAGCAAAATAAATAACAAACATTTTGGTGTTTTTTTTTTTAAATAACATTTTGATACATTACAAAGTGGTTTTTCTC
Source organism: Rhynchotus rufescens (assembly GCA_032273925.1). Lineage (NCBI taxonomy): Eukaryota > Metazoa > Chordata > Aves > Tinamiformes > Tinamidae > Rhynchotus > Rhynchotus rufescens. The sequence goes on from JAVCKT010002001.1 coordinate 41,298, forward strand.
TTAATTTTACACCACATCGTTTGAGAGGACATGCAGCAAACTAATTTGGCAAAACAAGATATATAAAATAAATAAATAAAGGATTAAAAGAAAAGACAGTTCTGAAAGTTGGTTACTTGGAAAAGGCTATAATTTAAATCAGAAATGTCTGGATTCAATTATTCTGACAAGCTAAAAGAAGGCAAAATTTGCTACACATTTATGAAGCACAAATGAAATGGAAGGAAAGCAATGTCTTCTAATGGAGGGAGTATCTCTCGAAACCATCTGCTTCTGGGTTTGAATCCAGATCTGATAATGTCTTGGTAGCTCTGAGCAAGCCACGGACCTTTAAAATTTCAGATTCACTGATGAGCCAGGCCACGAACTGGCAGCAGAGCCATATCCCTCTGCAGTGGATTCAAATCATTAAGTATAAGAGAGCAGGGACAGAATTTAGATGTTTAAGATGATCTTTCTGCTGACTACCTTCTTAGACCCTGCCAGGCAAAAACAGTTCTTGAGCATTTTTAGGAAAAATGAAAACTACACAACTACACAACTCTCTCCACTACAACATGAAAAGCCACAGCAGTGACAAAACAGTTATGAGAATATCTGAGATATATGAGAAAATACAAATCAGCATCTCTGAGGGCACCCAGTCAACCAGAAATCAAACCAACCAAACTAACTTCTAGAAAGAAGATTGTCAATCAGTTCCAGCTGGGGAAGAGGCGATCCAGCTTGTCTCACAGTTCAAAGGCTAACATAGATATCTAAGAGAAGACTGAAATGTTCGTTCCTGGTCTGAAGGAACCAGAAGCTGCCACCCCTTAGCTGCACTGGCAGAGATCTGTCTGGCAGAGTAGTAGCCTTTTTTTTCCCTGAAATTTTTCTAAATTTCACCTCAAGGAGTGGAAGCTTCACAATATCTACTACAACAGATTCCAAGGAAACTCGCAAATTTCTAAGAATCAGAATTTATCATTGGAAAACTTTTCTAAAGTAGAATTATAATACCCAGTTTGTATAGCACTTTGAAGAAAAGAGTATTATTAAATCTTCTAATTTAGGTAATTACTATAATAAAACTAAGACAATTACATTTACATTATTTTATTATTTTCTGGCTCAAAGCATCTTACACAAACTATAAAAGGCAAGTATGATAGAAGTACAGTCATTTCTAGATCTCAGCCCCTGTACCCATTTGGGTAGGCACCAGGAAGCCAGATCTTTACCTTTCAGAACCCTGAAAATTTAAAGATCTTGTTTGTCAAAATGCCACCCTCCTTACACACTTGTAAGGGGTGTTTACAGAGCAATAGCTGCAGAATCTTGGCATTTATATTCTAATTACAATCCTGGCAAAAACAGCCTTGTGCTGTGAATGTTTGCAAATGAAAGCCTCTCAAGCAGCACGTCCAAAAAATTATTCCTAACTGTGCTCCCGGTCAGTTTTTTTTGTTTCTAAACACACATGTGGAAATCTTCTACGTGATAAAGTTGTTGTTTGTTGTTATTTATTTACTTCTCAGGCAAAAAGAAGAGGTCTTGCTCAGATTCAGCCTCCTGTTTCACACCCTTCAGCCCATGGAATGCATCATTTTACAGCCTGCCTAGAGATATATTTCAATTGGTAATATTCAAATTTTCCAAATGGAAAATAGCTTCTGGTATGTGAATATTGGCCAAATGGCAGGACAATTTTATTCCCACTAGTTGCCACGCAGTGTGAAATTACAGCATGTATTACTCCACATTATGGCTTGCAGAAATTTGGACCAAATCTTTAAAATTATTAATGTGTATGCAAATGTTGCCTAACACATAAATCAAGCACACACACTCAATAATCTGGCGCTTTGGCTTTATGAAATGATAGATCAAAGATGAACAAATGAGAAGATGGAACCCAAATTAACACATTAACTGAAACAGAGCATTCTCAGATCCTGGAAACCACTCGCAGTCCGGGTGTCACATATCCGATTACATTCCTCATAACTCAAATGACAGAACAGACTGAAAGAAGCTAGGGTGCCTATTCCTACTCATCACCAGCTACTCATAGTAATTTTTTTCAGAGTACTAGTAATTACCCTTTAAGGAGAACAATTAAAATCCAGTGTAATTGCAAGTCTGGTTATGATTATAGATGAGTCAAACTGCTTTGGAAAACGAACACAGAACAGTTTGGAGCTGCATTGGTATTTTATTAATCATGTCATTAAAATGGATACATAAAGTGGGTGCAGCTATACAGCGGGATTTCAAAAGCTCTCAGCATCAGCTGCTCCTGGTAAAGTTGGTAGGAATTTTATTCCTTGAGTTTAATGGGAACAGAGTTATGCCAGCACTGAGTGTTTTTATAACATCCCACCCATGCTGTTTGCAGTCAGCCAATTCTCTTGCCATTCCTTTAATTCTTCCTGGTCATCCCATAATCCTAAAACGGCTTTCCCGTCCCAGGGGCAGTCTCAGGACTGGAGGTGCTGGGGAAGGAATTCAAGTCCTGCGAGGCCTTGAACATGGGGCAACGGTGTGGGGGGAAGTTGGCCAATATTCCTCCCCGCAGGGATCTGGCCTGATGGCCACGGAGGCTCTGGGTGACATCGGGAGGGACTCGGCTTGAGCTTTTGCCCTGAGCTTGCTGCTCGGGGCAGGGAGACTTGGCCGTGCCCAGCTCAAGAATAATGCTGCAATTTGGACCAGATGGTTGGCATCACAGAGCCGTTTAAAGAACCAGTGCTGAGAGTAGAGAGCTGAAAAATAATGTAACGGAAGATTTATTTGTGGTCTCTGCTTCAGGGCTGTCTAAGAAACATAAGCAGCGGTTGGTACTTTCAGTTCTTCCAGATAACAAGGGACCTTGAATCAAATGAATTTTGGCTTCTTGCTTTGCAAAACAAAGCCTAATCTGACAAGAAGAGGTCAAAACAAAACAAAAGCATCAGCCCCTTATGCCATTTTGGAGATGGCTCCAGCAGGCATCAAAATGCCTCCAGAGCAGGTTGTTAAGAATAAAGGGGAATCCACCACAAAATGCAAAACTTAGCAAAAAGTTTTCCCATTCATTACTCCTGATTTAATTTTCTAAAATAGGAAACTTGGACTGAGTGATGCTTGAAAGATGAGCAATGCTTCAGATGAGCAATGCTTCATATAGGGCCAAGAGTAAAGGACAAGCAGCAGGAACACAGGCTTGGTTGTCTTCACTGTTTTGGCCTGCCCTAAGCAAATCTCTTTTCTGGAAGTATGGACCATCTGCCCTGGGGACTCAGCTCTTTTTGCCAGCTGTAGCTAAACAAGTGATCTTCGTAGGCTAGAAACGATACCCTATTAGCAAAATCTTGTAGCAACATGGATAACTTAAAACTGAATTCAAATTAATTTTTTTTTTTTTTTATGAAATAAAAGTTCTAAGGATTCACCTTCTTACAACTGAATTACACCCATCATATAAATTGTCTTAAAAAAATTAAAGATTTTAACCCAGGTGAGAACAATATTTCAAAAATCTGTACTAAAATTGAAAGGATTCTCCAAATAAGATGACATCAAATCTTAAATTTTGTTTTGTAATTAAGAAAAAACTACTTATAACCCTCTTGAGGTAAGAGTATAATTGAAAAATTATCCTCTTGGAATGAATTGTCTTAATGATTTACATCTGAAGGAAGCAAGGTAAGACAGTACTACGCTGGACTTTCTTCTATGTGGGAGAAGCTGGAAATAATCTGGAGAAAAGATTATTTCCAACTTTCCAACTCTTTTTCTATAATTAACAGGATGTAAGACATAACAAACAGAGGCTGAAGAAAACCACAAACTCTCCATATGGGGTTTAGTTCCTGTTTACTAGTATCCTGTTTACAGCAGAGGCTTTGATGGTCAGATAATCAGGCCTCTCATGTTCCCAGAATGACCACACTTATTCTGTACTTATTTAAGGCTGGGAAGACTTTTTAATAAAAAAATATGTCGAGGAAACAAAGCAGAGAGAGATTATAACAATATGCATCACTACGGAAATACCAGGCTCATTGTTATAGAATACAAAATTACTCTTTTGTGTGAAAATAGTAGGCTGATGTGAACTGCTGGCCCAAGTAGGAACGTGGAGCAGGGGACAGTTTTAACTTCTGCTGGGTCTGGGTCATGTAACTGCTCAGGGGAAGGAAGGAGAAATAACCGCTTCTTAGGGCACCCATCCCCTGGTGCCTGCAATTTTGTCACTGACAAAGAGCAGAATGCACATTTACAGACACTCCTGAACGAGGACTTGCAACCTGGCAGCTGGATGAAAACCCTGCTGATGGAGTTTGGAGTGGGAATGGCAAAATCCCATTATTTGGGCACTTTTGGTAGTCTCAAAGAACAAAATCTTGCGGTGTCATCTACTCTTAAGATTTCGTAGGCTCACAGGCACACAGTTGGCTTCAGAGACGGTTCCTTTCCAGTTTTGACCTAATGTGGAGTCAAAGGAGCAT